>NJDC01005408.1:2281-17575 GCA_002245475.1 Calephelis virginiensis
TGTCAATCAAAGAGTATATAATTACTACGTAATAAGAGGTGAGACTTTCAAAGATACATAGCAAACCCGAATTTCGTATGAAGTTTACTTAAAGTGACACGTGTCACATGACATCACATGGTGAAAAGATATAACCCGTATAATTTGAAATTAAGTCTAGAGGCATTCAGATATAGGGCAACTAGTGTCATATGATTGAGGCGAATAAAAAACATAGAAAACTTATTTTTTTCATTTTTCTATATGAAAGTTGCGCCAAACTGATGTCAATAGTATCTGTCTCATTAGTTTGTGGTTCATGGCGCCGCAAGCATATCTCGTAAACGAAATACAAAATCTAAGTAGCCATTAACTCTGCTAGGAGTTATACTGTACATCTATTTCTGTAATTTATATAAATTAAAAGAATTTAAATTACGCGTATTTATAGTATTTCATTATATTAATTTTTCTTTTTTGACGTAATATTAAGTCGTTAATGTTAATTAATTAAGTTGTTAATGAACTTTTCCTTAATGCATATTAGCAAAAAAGTCTAAACAAGAAGACCTAGCAACGCACGCCATAGTCACCAAGTTCCGAATGCCTTTGTAGCCCAGTCACGTGCACGAGTCCGATAATTTGAAACAATGTCCGACGTTTTAAACAGCTTGTCAGAAACTTTCTACAATACAGAGGACTGGGGCGTTATTCCTAACTGTTTTGGTTGCACTAGCGGTAATTGCACACGAAGTTTTTATAGTTGTCTACTTCTCTTTTATACGAAAAGAAGAAGCAATATTCAACGTAAGAAAGGACTTTTTTAAACACTTACACCTTAATAAAAATACATAAAAAAGATTTTGTGTTAAACGTATTAACGAATTGAATTGAGTATTCCAACTTTCCAATTCTGTTTATACATTATACATGCATTCATATAGTGGAATATCACAACGAAACTATGAAAGTATCTTGACGCTCATATCCTCGAAGAGGTAGGCAGAGGCACAACCAAGGTTACTACGACTAGCCCATAACGTGATAGGTGGCAAGCTATCGCTAACCGAGCACAGATCCAATCCCGGACAAGTGAAAATGTTGTTTTTATTAGAAAATTGAAAATACACATTTTCGGTGTTTTTGTTGACCGACCCGAGCATGACCCGAGGATCGAACACAGGACCTCAAGAAGTCAAGTCTGCTAGACCACAGAGGTGATATGAAACAAAGAAAGAAAACATTTATTAACACACACGTGATAAAAAATTGACATCGAGATCTGTTAAAGTTGTCTAAGTCACTACAAAACTCCCCAACTATCTTTACACACAACAGTTGTACGAGTAAAACAGAGTTTTGGCGCCATTATGAACGAAAATGATCGTAATTTAAATCTAATTAAAATTATTTAATTTGCAATTTTCCGCCAAAAAATGTATACGTATTATTGCGTAACAAAACAGACAAAACTAAACTGTTTTAGTAGCACCAACAATACACATACTACTAAAAACTCAACGTACGTTTCGCTTCGTAACCGAAGCATCATCAGGAGAATTCGACTGCACTCCGCAAAGGTCGAGCAGATACTGGCGCGCGCGATTGCGACTCACTCTATTTATAAGGTTTCGCGAGTTCGCGTGCGGGTGTGCTTTAGTGAGTACGCGTGGTGGGGGTAGCACCGTTGTTGTTAAACAGGGGTGTTGTGTAGCAGGGGTGAATTAGTCAAATTTGAATGTTCGTTTAACAGTGTAATTGAGTCTTCGTTATTACATTTAATAATTTCTAGTTGTTCTAGTATATTTAATTTTAATCCTTTATTACAAGTATGGAGTAATTCAAAAGTATGATCTGCTGCCAACGTATGCCCAGTGTCTATACGATGTTTTGCAAAATGTGATTTATCTGGACGAATGTTTTTGACAGCCGATACGTGTTCCTTGTAACGAGACTCAAAACTACGACCAGTTTGACCAACGTATACAATGTTGCATTCAGAACAATGTAGTTAATAGATTCCTGATTTACATTTTTTCTCAATTTTATCTTTACCATTGCATAATATGTTTCTTAATGAATTTTGGGTTCTAAATGCAACATTGATATTATTACATTTTAAATGTCGTTGAACTTTTTCAGAAGCTTGTCCTACGTAGGTCAAACTAGACTTGAACTTAACATCTTTTTGAGATGGCACTGTATAGATTAATCGTGAAATGTTTTTCTTTATTTTCTTCTTAATTAGATTTTCAACTAAATATCTCCTATAACCGTTAGCAACTGCCATCTGTACAATGATGTTAAGTTCTTTTTTGTAACTCTGTCAATCTATGTACAAAGCTATTGAAAGCGATTATTTTGTGTTGCCAAGGGTGACAAGACGACGTGGGGATAGCAGTATCGGTGTAAGTTGGCTTGCGAAAGATCTCAAAATGGTGTTTATTATTTACTCTTGTAATTGTCAAGTCGAGGAAATTTATTGAGTTGTTACTTTCTAATTCTAACTTAAATTTGATTTTTGGATGTTTTTTATTAAGCTATTTAAAAATAGGTCCAGTTGTCTCTCTGTGCCTGTCCAACATATGATAATGTCGTCGACATATCTAAAATAATACAAAATATGTCGATGACCTACAATATGGTGTTTTTCGAAATTATCCATGAAAAATTCAGCCATTAATGGACTAAGAGGTGAGCCCATAGCTAAACCATCTTTTTGAATATATATGTTACCATTGAACTTAAAATAGTTTTGTGCCATACATATGCTGGTCATATTTATAGTTTCATTCATTTCTCCAGGATGTAAACCACGTTTTTCTAGTATTTTAGATATTAAATTGATATACTCATTCTTCTTCTTCTATTAATGATCGTATTTTCACAATCATTGAATTTAGCGTAACTTATGAGTAAAATTAGTTAATTTAGGTGGGAATTAGTTTAATTTTGTTCAGTGAAAGTGCACAAATGTAATAATCATGAAGAACTTAGTGTATCGTGAATTTCCTCGCTGCCGCCAAATCTCCCAAAGTGAGCTTGTGTAAAGTGACCATCGCTTTACTCAAGACCCTGACGTGACTTTATGACTAAGGACTGTATAAGAATTAATTAATACTAAAGATGTGACAGCATGGCCTAAAGGTCTCAGCCGGCCCCAGAAATGGGGGCAAATTAACCTAAAAAAACGAGTAAAACACTTCATTGTGACATTAAAGAAGGTCAAGCAAATAAACATTTAAATACACTTTCGAACATATAACACGGAAGTATGGACAGATCAGATATGGATCAGATAGACTTATTTTTCCTTAATGCACAAATCACTACAAAGCATAGACTAAAGACGCCTTTCTCTTCTAGTATTCGCCAAAGACTACAACACTCTAGTATCACACATCTGAAATCATTATGAAGGTCAAAACAGTATTTTCCAAGAAATATAAATACTCTTTAGCAAGAAGTCTTTTCTGAAAGGAACAACAGTTAACAAGCACGGTTCTGCTGTTTGTAAGAGCACCCGTCATGGACACCGTAAATGTAGCTGGTGCGTAGCGGTCCTGTGACGAGGACGTTAGGCTTAGTATACAAGTTACCCGAGTACGTTACCCTCGGGAGTGAACTATGTCAATGTCATTATGGTGGCAGGGAAATGGATCTCTACCTGACAAATTGTGAACATCCTGTTATTACTATTATGAGTAATTAAGTTTCTTCACGCCCATATCCCCGAAGAGTTAGGCAGAGGCACAACTAGGGCGCCCACGACTAGCCAAAGACACTAAGTCTCACAATACGGCAAGCCTATCGCCAACCAGGCACGTATCCAATTCCGAGCAACATTTTTTTTATTAGAAAATTGGAAATACCACATTTTGTTTTTGTTGCCCGATCCGGGATTCGAACCCGGGACCTTATGAAGTCAAGTCCAACACTTGGACCGCTACACTACAGAGGCGATCACTATTATGAGTATTGCTAGTAATGCCCCATTTTTTTAAACCTAAGCTCGCATCTGACGAGCTCCCAGAAAGAAAGGCAGATGCTCTAATCTACGCAAAGGACGAGGACCAACACAGGGAAGACACATCTTGAGGATATTTATAAAATCCTGAAATATTACCGATTTCACCATTTAAGCCTGAACAGTAAGTACTAAAACTGGCAACACACGCCGTTGTCGCTAAGTTCTGATTCTGTGCCTCGTCACGTGCATAAATCATACAATTTTAAATAATGTTCGAGATTTTAACAGCTCGCCTGAAACTTTCTACTTTGGAGTGTTATTATTAACATTTAAATAATATTATACTATATAAATTATTGTATATAACTAGCCGACAAGGCGAGCCTCTTATCACTTAACATTTCTAACAGTTTGTATATATAGGAAAAATTGCAGTATTGTTCTCCTATTTTCCCTAAAAACAGGTTTTTCTTTTAATATATAAAAGGTTTATCCTCCTGAAATTAGCTTACAGAACAAAAAAGCGAAATCGGTCCCTCTGTTCACTCGTGATATTGAACTAGATGTTCGGTTTTGGCACCATCGAAAAACAATAGGGTTGCAGCTTTTTCGTAATCTATATATAAAAAAGAAAGTGGTGTTAGTTACACTATTTATAACTCAAGAACGGCTGAAAATTGGTGGGGAGGTAGCTTAGAACAGGGAGAAGGACATAGGATACTTTTTATCCTGTTCGATTGTGAGGAAACTGGGAAAAACAACGTTTTAATTTTTCCCGTACAAACTGAACGGGCGGAACGAACTTCGCGGGAACCTGTCCTAGTATCTATATATTATTACGTGCTGCCAAAACTTTGGGTTTAGACCCCTTTTTACGAAAATTGCGCGAACGGAAGAGTATGATATTTGGCACACTTATAGTTTATGTGTAGGAGAGTGCAGAACGCTAATATTTTTCAATAATAATGCTTATAAAGTACATTAAATCAATAAATACTATATAATCAACAAGTATTAAATTCAATATACATGAAAGTCGTTATAATACATAACATACGATGTTACTGCAAGATTTAGTTAATGTATTCATTTGCATACCAAGGATTGTTTTGGTGAAATAGGAAGGAATATTGTTACAATAAGTAGATCTAATGTACTCCTATTAAGCACAAATATATATATTACTATTATTATTATTATTATTATAAAACATTACCCACACTACCATGCATTTGACACACACAAACAAATATATTGATGATAACGATAAAAGATCACAGACGGCGCACTAAAAAGTTTGGAAACAAAGTAGTTGGTCTTGAGAAATGAAGATGGCGTTCTTATCAACAAGGTATTACAATTTATTATGGTCGAATTTCGACCAATGGGCGACCACTATTTCATATATATTAAAATAATATTGATAGACTAAAGATTGACAAAGCAGATATACGAGTACAATGCGAATGTGTCACATTCATCCTCTATGTTAATAGGTTTTTAAAAGCTATTCAAAGGTAATAACTCGGCTAGACCTGGAGTGACATACCACGATCAAATCGCTCGGGTGCTATCCGAATGTGGTGTCAAGAGTTTCTAAAATCGTCGTGTTTGTATAAAAAGGGTAAAGAATGTGGAGGTAGGCAGGCCGATCTGCCAGGATCGTTAGGTTTGGCACTCGACACTCTCTGTTTACCCCGTTTACCTCGTAAGGGACTTAGCGTGAAGATATGTATGTATTTTAAAATAATATGAAAGTAATAAAAGTTGTGTAAAATTTGTCAATATTAATAACGTTTTGTTTAGTTAAAGTGTACAAGTGAAGCAATAATGCAGAAATAATGGTATCGTGTATTTCCTCGTTGCTGTCTAATCTCACTAATTGAGCTTCAGCATGGACGCCGCCACTTTGCCTGACCCTGACCCTGACATGTCTTTATATAACGACTTATGACTAATTTTGTATAATCTAAGGCCGATTTTGTTAAATTGGGTAACTTGTTGCAAACTTAAACTTGACTAATAGCGAATGCTAAATCTTGCAAACACTAAAAAAGCAGATGTTATCCGCGGCCATACCCTCGACCTCGTAGTAAAGTTATGCAGCTCTCCCACGGGAACGCTTTTAGACATCGGGATAAAAGTAGCCCACGTCACTCTCAAGTCTCCATCGAATTATATACGACATGGTTCCGTATTGGCGTAAAATAACAATGTGATCTCGCAAATAAACACCCTTTCCCATTAATAAAGTTTTATAACAAGAGAAAAAAACATAGACCAATACAAAACAAAAGGTGAGCTTGTCTCTAATAAGATACATCTTGCAGAAAAAGCAACAAAAATATGCAAAATAAAAATAAACACGCGCATCAAAAATTTCTAAGCAACATGTGATCAATTGAAATTTTATATTACACTATGGGCACGTACGTGCTTCGCTACATATATGACCGCATGAATGACATAACACAACAAAACGAAAAAAAAACAACTAAAAAAATTCAATATGGCAGAATGATGATGAGCACAATCCTCGTCTGAAAGAAGTTTCAATTTGACAGTAAAATACCCAATTACAAAACCAAGGAATATAAATACACTTTAGCAAGAGTTCAAAAGGATCCGCCATTTATTGAATTTATTTGTCACACAAAATGTGATAAATGAAGAACTGCTCGACCCATTTTATGCAAACTTCACATTTGGTTTGGATAGGTGAGCCCGTTATAAATTTAAAAATAATAAAGTTATAAAATTACAACGAAGAGTGGCATTGTTTATATATTTATGTTATAAAGTTTATAATTTAATATTTAGACACAGTTTGAAAACATAATTATCTTTGAAACTATGAACGCTTACCTCCTCAAAAAACATAAACATCCTCGGGCCGTCTCGTAGGAATGCGATCTTTAACACTGTAATACGATTTTAATGCTAGGGTTCTTAAAAGATTATTAAAGTAGGTATAGGCCAAATAGGCGACTAAATAATATTACCAAACTGCCAACCATTTTCGCTCAAGGAAGAAAACATAATGTAAATATATTAAGTATTATGTTTTGTAGAAAGTACAGTCCCAACATTTTTGCCCATAATGAAAAATTCCAGTGACGTCTACGAATTTATTATATGACTTGTTTCACCTAAATCATCCGGACATTTCGGAAATTATGAATGGGTACTCTAGTCCGTGGGAAATGATGTTTTTAAATTAGGATCTCAATCCATACTAATATTATAAACGCGAAAATATGTTCGTTTATTTGTTTATTCTCTTTTTACGTATTGCGAAGTGAAAGAACGAAAAACAAATACATTTGTAATCATTTGAACTCAGCAAAACTGTGAAAAACCGACTTCGATTTAAATAAGTCATCTAGGTACACAAAACCAAGTATTTTCCTCGTTTTCGGGATTCCATTATCAGATTCAGACTTGGTGATAACGAAAGCACCTCAAATACAAGCCAATCACCAGTCCTACACCAAAGGAATATATCAGTCTAAAATCTAATCTAATTTTTCCGAAGTCGTTTTAAAAGTAGGTAAGTCAGAACTTACGTTTTAATCACATATTCTCGTTTAATTTTAGGATTTTCAGAAACGTAACTTGGTGCCGATGTATTAACCGTGATATAAAAAAGTCCACAAAGCTATATACCGCTTTATCACAAAAATTAACTACACACACATACACATACACACATGCTTAACTAAATACTGTCTAAAATTATTTTCTAATCTATAACACACTACATAAGGATGACGCACCAGCTCCATCTCCAGCAAAAATTGTTTCAAATGGTTAGTGTATATTACACACAGTTCTTTTCTTTGAACTTGGCTTAAGATCTACCTCGTGTCTTATATTCGACTACCATTTTGTTAAAGTACTTTAAAACTACTTATACAAATAATTTTAAAACATAACATTTGTTACATTCATTCTGAGATAGTTTTTAATTGTAATAACTCCTCTGATTTCTAAAGATGTTGTTAAAATTATTTCAATTGTAATACCGTATTGTTCAAGAACTTTATCATTTAAGTGACGAACTTTATTTTCAAAGAAACGTTTCTCTGAATCACTTGCAATAAGAACTTGTTAAAATTACTTGCTCATTTGGAAACATTAAAGCTACTAACGTAAAAAGATAAATGTCAAGCAACGGCGTTTCAATATCGGGCCAAGGTCTTGCAGCTTTAACAAAAAGTTAGAATGCGACTTTAAATAAATATTGAAGCAACTGCAAATAAACGAATGCGAGGGCAAATTGTAAAGCTCTACCGTTTATACTATTAGTAAAAACAGTAAAAAAGTTATTATTACTTTTCGAGATTCTATTTACTTTTTATGATACCAAGAAACATCAAATTTTTTTTAATTAATACTGTAATTTAATGATTTATTTCATAACAATCTATAACATAAAAATGAATTGCTAAATGTAAATTGCTAAGCACATAACTTCCGAACGAGTGAACCGATATGGCTGATTCTTTTTTTTGTTGTGTTAGGTATTTTCAGAAGAAGGTTCTTATAAAGAGAAAAGCCGAGAAAATTGCAGGGAAAATGGAAAAACAGTATTTTATTATTTCTCATACTAACTGAACAGGAACGAAGTTCGCCGGGAGAGCTAATATCTAATAAACCTCAATGCAGAGATTTCAGCCATTGCCACCACAAATCATTAAATTACAAATACATACGAACTTGACCGACTTAACATTTACATAATTATAATAATGCACAGCCTTTTGGTTAATTAACGAATAGTTCGTGTAGCCGCGTATTACCTGGCTTTAAGTTTAATGTAGGTAATTTCGACGATACCTACGGGCTTCGTATATTAAACACTAGCAGTTTCACGCAGCTACGCCTACGTAACTAGGCTTTTACTGCACCGATTTTGATTAAACAAAGACTATGTCACTCAGGGATAGCATTCTAAGGGTGAAAGAATTTTTGAAATCGGTCCAGTAGTTTCGGAGCCTATTCATTTCAAACAAACAAACAAAAAATCAAACATTTCCTCTTTATAATATTTGTATAGATAGTATAGATGTAGTTTATGATATGTATAAAGATGTAAATATAAGTTTTTCCCCTGGTTAAAAATCACCCTCCATCAATATCCCTAATAACACAATACCCCCACAATCCGTACTCGGATTAGCAAGTCATTAACTATTCTTTGTCGGAGCTCCAAACTAATTGAAGGCGCTTCGATAAATGTCTAAAATCACGCTCTTATTCTTTTCGTTGCGTCTGCAAAAATTGCGTAGTATTTCTGTGAATAGGGCTGCCACAATAAATCGTAGCAGTATAATTCTATGCCGGACGATAATATAATAAAAACGTTCCGATTTGCCCTCATTTGGGCTTGAACATATACCTAAACTTAATCTGCCAATTTTACTTTCTAATTTGCTAAAACTCGTTTAGGTTAGGTTAGGTTAGGTCGTGTATTAAATGTTAGTTATAAATATTTTATTTTGCTATAATATGACTAATCGAGGCAAGCTAGACTGCAAAACTTTGTAAGGAGGCTTAGTAGTTCCTTACGCACGGTGAAAGTTTTTCGTAACCGTAACAGAATTGCCGAATTTAGAATTTACACTTTTTGAAAACTTTATTAACATGTCGTAAATATTGTATTGATATACATTGAAGACATTTTTAAGCAATTCAAGTTATTTAAGCAAGTCAACAATGTTATGAGCACAGTTTAAGGTCATACTAAAATTAAAGAATGTCATTTGTCATTTTTCAGTTAGCCACCTTGAGTCTAGACATCACCCTAGAAAATCTACCTAGTATCAGTTTTATCTTTTCCTGAGAATTTTTGAAGCGGCGGTGCGCACTTTTTTTTGGATGGGTAAAAACTTCTAAACTCTCGTCAGATCGTCAGATCTTAAGAGGGCGCAGGGCGCATGATCGACTAAGATGGCGCAAGTCACTTAGGCGAGGTCTAAAATAAAACGAAGATTCATTGCTGTTTTTGTATTGCTTACATATTTCCAAACAGTATAGGATTCGCAATGGATAATACCAGTAAGAATGAGTGTAAAACAATCACATAAACTAATGCGGGTCGGCCCCTAGCGTAGATCTGCAATATTAAATAATTGTACTCTAAAGTGTAAACCGTTTCTTGGTTTGAATGCTTTGCAGTTTCTGGTAGATACTAGATAAACATCTTTAACATTGTTTGCGACTTGTAGGTGTATCATAGTGTGTCAGTTAATAGAAATTACATTAGGTACAACATTGTAAAGAAGTTTAGCTGTTTTCGAAAAGGTTGTAAGTTTAACAAAGGAAATAATAGTAGAAAGAAAATCGATAAACATATATATATTAAATTTAATTGAATTATGTATAAGTTTGAAAAATTAAGTATTTCGTTATATTTTATCTCATAAGTAATACTATTTTAACTGGCCCTCGTACTGAAGTTTCATGGTTTAGCACAGAGTACTAATAGGTAGCTACTAATAGTACTAATAAGCTGTAATAGTATATTTTACGGATTATACGATTACAGTGTTAATCCAAAAATGTCCGATTAAGCACAAAACTATTGTATCATATGACATAAATGATAGTAGTATATAGTACTTTCATAATGACAATTAAAGCATTTCGTGCAAAATTATTCCCGGACTTCTTCTTTTATCCGAGCTCTTTATAATGGCAACTAAATTTTTCAAATGCTTTGACTAAAAGATGTAAAATAAGCCTTTATTTTGCTAATTCCGCGTAAGCATGCTTACGCGGAATTAGCAAAATAAAGGCTTATTTTACATCTTTTATAATGGATTTCCGCAAAGTAACGCCTGATTCAATAAAAAATGCTTTGACTATTACAAAACTTACATATATCTAACTACACAAGAATTATAATTTATTTTAAAGGTTTATACGAAGGTACCAACCCTAATTAAAAACTGGTGCATTCAATTATGTAACCCTATTTGCATTTTTCTAAAGTAATAAGAAATAATGCTAAAGGTGCAAACAGCGATTAATCTTGTTTTATATGCGAGAAAATCATTATCATGGTAATATTGCAAGTAATAATTTAATAAGTTTTCTTAAAGAATTCAAATAGCTATTTGAAATATTCATACGTATTATGTTGTTAGGTACAAAAAGGGTTGTATTACTTTTCATTAATTTTCTTCGTCAGTTCTTTTTAAAACATCATAATTAGATTTACTAATGGTCGTCCAGTGAGCCAAATTGGACCATAATAATTTTTATTTATAAGTTATTCAATATAAAAATATATTGTTCTAATATTACTAAGGTTCTATTGTTAATCTTCAATATATTCCTTCATTGTATTTTGTATTTACACCGCCTCGTTGGTCGAGTGGCTAGCGTGCACGCCTAACTATTTCGGGATTGGATATGTGCCCGGTTGGCGATAGGCCCGCCACCTATCACAAGATGTGGGACTAATGGTCTTCGGATAGTAGTGGGTGCCCTGGTTCTGCCTCTGCCTATCTCTTCGGGGATATGGGCGTGAAGATACTTTTCATCTATTTAAGTACTTCTATGTGTTAGAAACGTTGAGTAACACCCATAACACAAGCATATAACTTGCTTACTTTGAGGTTAGATTCAATTTGTGTACCTTGTCCAGGGATATTTATTTAATTATATCTTTTTCATAAGGACTTCATTTATCAACTACTTTGTTTCCAAAGATTATAAATATAGTTTGCGATCTTATCTGTGATCTTTTGTCGTCATCAACTTTTTGTCAGTATTTTTTTTATTATTTACCTAATACACTTTATAAGTATTATTAAAAAATATATTAGCATTCTGCACTTCTCCTACACATAAACTATAACTTTAACATAACATAACTACACATAATCGCCTTTGTGGTCTGGCGGTTCAGGTGTTGGACTTGACTGCATGAGGTCCCGGGTTGGAATCCCGGGTCGGGCAACAAAAAGATAATTAGAGTTTTCCAATTTTTTAATAAAGAAAATGTTGCTCGGGAATCGGGATTGGATATGTGCCTGGTTGGCGATAGGCATGCCACCTATCACATTGTGGGACTTAGTATCTTCGGCTAGTCGTGGGTGCTCTGGTTGTGCCTTTTTGGTAGAGTTTCGCAGCGACTCGCCCGAATTGGTACCACCGCCTTACCTATTCCTACCGTCATAACATCAGTGCTTGACGTTGACGTGTTCCGGTTAGGAAAATAAGGAAATCGGTAAACTTACTTTTGCTCGAGGCCTACCATGCGGGCCGGGCCGTAGCAACGCACCATTACCACCTTTAGTGTCTCTAGGCGGCGAGAATTTCTTACCATCAGAATATCCGTCTTCTTGTTTGCCTTCCAGTATTATAAAAAAATATTGTTCTTAATCAAAAATAAATAACATTTGATTCCCCATACAAATTCCCACCCCTGGGTAGGTGTAACTAGTAGGGGTTGCTAAATAACATAAAAAATAAGTAAGCCTTTTATTTCTACTACTTCAAATTGTAATAATTAAAAGTTTACATAAACCAAAATAAAGTATCTTCACGCCCATATCCTCGAAGAGGTAGGCAGAGGTACAACCAAGGCACCCACGACTAGCCGAAGACACTAAGTCCCACAATGTGATAGGTGGCAAGCCTATCGCCAACCGGGCACATTTCCAATCCCCGACCAGCATTTTTTTTTATTAGAAAATTGGAAAAATCCAATTTTCTTTTTGTTGGCCGACCCGGGATTCGAACCCAGGACCTCATGCAGTCAAGTCTAACACCCGGACTGCTAGACCACAGAGGCGACTATAAATTTTAAAGAAAGAAAAATTTGGCCAAAGCAGAATTTGAGCCTGTAACCTTTCGTCTCAAGCCGAGGGATACTCTAAACATTTAAGCTACTGAGAAATGAAACCCCTGTTGCGAGATTTTTAATTCCTTTCACTGCCGTTTGTAATATATACGTACAGTCCTCAGTTGCTCAAATTGTTAGAGTATTCGTCGGCTTGATATGAAAGGGAACAGGTTGAAATCCTGTCAGGGTAAGAAAAAATCTTTAAAATTTGTAGATATCCTACATGTAACCTGCCTTAGGACACCCGCGACCATAGTACCTGCCAGCCAAATTTCATCACAATATTTTCAGAAGATTCGGCGTAATTTCGGCTATGAAACAAACAAATTATTATTATTTCCAAAGTGCGAGGTAACTTTAATATTACGAGGGGCATTCAATAATTATTTAGCCTCATCGCCCCATGGCGTTGTTGTTACAACAGAGTTTTACTATCGTGCAGTAAATACTTTTTGAAGTCTATCAAGTAGTTTTCAGTCTTTTCCCTTCATTTGTTTTGTTTTGACAGCCTTTGGAAGCGAGCGTGTCGGTCGGTTTTGCAAAAATGGAAAAAGAACAATATCGTTCGGTGATTAGATTCTTGTTTTTGGAAGGGAAAACGCGCAGCGAAATCCAAGAGCGCTTGGATGCTGTGTACGGTGACTCTTCTCCTTCGATGGCGACCGTCAAAAATTGGTTCTACGAGTTTGCTCGTGGCCGCACGTCGGTTTTTGATGAGCCACGCGCAGGTGCACCGAAAAAGGCTACTACAGAAGAAAACGTAAAAAAAATCCACGATCTCGTGTTGGCAGACCGGCGACTGAAGATTCACGAGATAGCTGAGACTGTAGGCATCGCAGATGGGACAGTGCATCATATTCTGCACGAAGAATTGGGTATGAAAAAGTTGTCGGCGCGATGGGTGCCGCGTTTGCTCACACCAGACAACAAGCGCAACCGTGGGACCACATCGGCGACATGTTTGGCGCTGTTTCAACGCAACCCGGCGGAGTTTTTGCGTCGTTTTGTGACCGTCGATGAAACATGGGTTCACTGGTACATTCCAGAGACCAAGGAACAGTCGAAACAGTGGTATTTACCCGGCGAACGTGATGGCCAGTGTTTTTTGGGACTCACAAGGTGTGATTTACATCGATTACCTCCAGAAGGGTAAAACCATCACGGGGATCTACTATTCTGACTTATTGGGCAGATTCGACGCCGAATTTAAAAAAAACGGCCCATTTGGCAAAAAAAAAGTGCTGTTCCACCACGACAACGCGCCGGCTCACACCTCCGCCGTTGTCATGGCCAAATTGATCGAATTGCGCTACGAATTGTTACCGACCTACCGAATCATTTAGCTTTTTAAAAAAGAAGTGCCAAAATATAACACACCCAAGCATCATCAATAAATATTTTGAATATGTAGGTATACTGAAACTGATGATTATTATAAACACTTAGAACCACTAGACAAACTGGCTAGAAAATACCTTACTGTTCTTGGGATCTCAGTTAATTCAAAAAGTTATTCGGCAACATTTTTTTAATGATTCATTTTAAAGGCTGACCTGACACAGTGAAAATGCTTTGCTTCCTGAACCAAAATCAATTGTTATAAATTACTATCTGACCTGGCAGACGTTTTTCTGCTTTTTTTGCTGTAATTCTCAGACCTACTCAATATGGTCACATAATTTCATGCGAATCGGTCAAGCCGTTTCAGAGAGGTACGGTAACTAACATTGTGACACGGTTTTTTTTTATGTAAGATTATGTAGGTATACCTATTTATAATAACCATTAAATTGTGTGTCTGTCTGTATAGTATCACACCACAATTGTGTTAAATGTTTCAAATTTATAATTTAAGATTTTGAGATTTTGTTTTAAAGCACACTAGTCGGAGACTTTCAACTTTAGGCTGTCTGAATACGAAGTTTCACTGTTATATCTTCAAAAATGACGATTTTCCATACGAACATTCATCACCTCTTTTTACCCGTTCTCCCTCATTTTTTAGTGATAAAAATTAGCCTGTGTTCTTTCGTTTATCATAAAGTGTCTAAATACAAAGTTTCACTGTTACAGCTTTAAAAATGACGAATTTGCATATGAACAGTCATCCACTCTTTTTACCCATTCTACCCGTTTTTTGCGATAAAAAGTAGCCTATGTTCTTTTGTTTATCATAAAGTGTCTAAATATAGAGTGTCTAAATACAAAGTTTCACTGTTACAGCTTTAAAAATGACGAATTTTCATATGAACATTCATTCCCTCTTTTTACTCATTCTCCCCTACTTTTTGCAATAAAAAGTAGCCTATGTTGTTCCTCAGGGTCTATTCTATCTCTGTACCAAATTTCATCAAAATCGGTTCACTGGTTTAGGCGTGATAGTGTAACAGACAGACAGACAGACAGAGTTACTTTCGCATTTATAATATTAGTCTACTGACCGGGCCCGCGGTGACGCGTGATAGCCGATAGCAGTCGATAGGTATAC
>NJDC01005408.1:17716-84157 GCA_002245475.1 Calephelis virginiensis
GCTTGCTGTTAAAGTGTTCCGGTTCGGGGGCTAAGGTAGTCGGTAAACTTACTTTTGTTCGTGACCAACATTCAGGCCTCAGGTTGGCAACGCGTCATTACCACCTTAGGTGGCGTGAATTTCTTATCATTAGGAAATCCGTCTGCGTCTATGCCTTCCATTATCATAAAAAAAAACAAATTAGTCTTAATCTACATACAAATACAGTAGGTACCTACCTATGTTTTTAAGGAATAATGGATATCATAAACAAAACAAATTACTCTTAATCTACATACAAATACAGTAGGTACCTACCTACGTTTTTAAGGAAACGCAATTAAGCTGTTCCATCATCCATCTTAGGACCATTGGCAACGACCTAATCAAAATAGGTACATTCGGGGCTCTTCAACGTGAGACGATTGGTTGTAAGCGATTTTATACTTTCGTCACTTACATTTTAGATTCATTTTTTATTTGAGGCTGCGACACCGTGACCTTGAGAAGTCTCTTATTTAAGCCATTATAAGTGAGTATGTTACCTTACTCAAAATTGCAATCAATTTACTTCATTTTAGAGCTTACAATCTTAAGCACAAAGAAGAAAGTGCGCCGAGTTGGCTATTCATATTTAATATAATTTATGTACCTACCTACCTACCTGCGTTCGCCACGTTATTCACGGTAACTATATTATTATACTAGCTGCATTTTTTTCTAATCTCTAATAATATATATTTCTAATTAATGTACTAATAAAATACTGTTACAAAAATGTGTTTTGGTTGAAAACTTATCAATTGCCCTCCTCCTCCTCCTACCAACAAGAGGCCTAGCATCCGGCTGCAAGACAGCGACGCACCTGAACATCTATGTTTTCCACAAGCCACGGTTGTCTCTTACCATTAAGACAGACATGTGTGTTGTTCACAAAAACTTTTGAATTACCACTAGTACCTACCAAAATCTTTTTATAAACAGACATCGATGGCAGACTAGATTTTTTTTTAAATATTAAAAAGAAACACCTATTTCATAATCTGGGATTCGAACCTTTACCTTTTCAAACTCAGGCGACTGCTATTACTGTTACACCACGCTTAGATTGAAGGATGGGATGAAAATAACTATTATAACTTTATATAACTAACCGCAAGGCTCGAGTTCGATTCCTAACAGCGGCAAAAATCTATGTGATAAACGTAAAAGTCTGTATTTTTGGCGTCTGGGTCCTATTTTTGGCAAAATTTTGTTCCAAATTAAGCAATTACCTAGGTAAGTATACATATTATTCTTGTGTTGTGTCAGAGATTAGTAAATATATAATACATAGAAATAGTTAAGTACCTAAATGTTAAAATAAATTATTTAATGAACACCCAGACCCGGAAATGACTTAAGTACCTATTGAAAAAACAAAATAAAACAGGTCAATGAAACGAATTAAATCTTGAGTTTAGTAACCTGTGCTTTGAATTATTAGTTAATTTGTTATTAGGCAACATATTTATCCACTAAACCATACTGACGTAAAATTAGAATGCGAAAATATCTTTTGTGTAAAGAGGCAACATACCTACTTACAAGAGCTAATTTGTAATAAATGAAAAATATGAATTTTGCAACCATAATTATGCGTCATCTAGCTAATTAATGTGCGTTATTTCGTCAACTCTCCTACATTCTATCCACCTGTCATATATATATTATTATATGAATAATCTAGATGGCGTTAACACTACCAGTTTCTGACAATCGCACAACGCCATCTAGATTTAGTCAGAATTTCAGGGGAACGATTTTAATGTATGACATTGGTGGTAATTTTGTTGTGCACTCACTAAACTAATTTTAAGTTATCCCTGTCTTCTTTCAACGAAAGTAACAGAAGGAAACAAAACACTTTTAGTGCTGTCAAATTAGACCGTACACGTCATTTCTACAGACGTTTAATCTATCACTCGGAAAATGTTGATTAAAAACATCACGATTAGACATGTCCGCACCAATCTGACACGTCTAAACTGTTCCATCTCTTTTGTTTTTGTTTCATTTGAGAAAGATAGCATGCATCTAAAATTAGTTTAGTTTGTGAACAGCAGAATCACCACCATTGTCAATCTATTATATTTACTAATCTCTGGTGTCTCTATTAATACCCCCAGGATACAGTTAGTGAAACCAGGTTCTTACTGTTTATGTTAAAACTAGCTGTTGGTCGGGGATCTGTTTAAAACTATTAAGCTATAAAAATTTTGGCTTAAATTAAGCTGATTATTAAAATAAAAAAACAATTGTTTTATCTCTATACTAGCCGACCCGGTAAATTTCGTATCGCTTGATATTAACAGCCACTAACAGTTATATGGAAAAAAACCGATTATGAAACATTATCCTGCAAGGCTGCTCGTAAAAGGTGAGCATAGGCTTACAGTCACTAACACGTGACACCTGACTAGGTGGTAGAGTTTCGCAGCGACTCACCCGGATTGGTACCACCGCTTTACATATTCCTGCCGCCATTCACGACGTATTCCGGTTAGGGGGGTAAGATAGCCGGTAAACTTACTTTTGCTCGAGGTCTAACATTCCGGTCTCAGATTGGCAACGCATCATTAACACCTTTGGTGTCTCTAGGCGGCGTGAATTTCTTACCATAAGGAAATCCGTCTCCTTGTTTGCCTTCCAATATCATAAAAATAGCTCCGCTCATTTGTCTTAGTGTGATGATATATAGCCTCCTCGATATATGGGCTATCTAACACTAATATATTTTTTGTAGTTCCCGAGATTAGCCCATTCAAGCAAAACAAACAAATTCTTTGTAATATTAGTCAAGCTCTTTATAGGTAGGTACATTTAAAAATAAATTGAATATGTATACTCAGTTTTTTGTTCAAAACGACTGTACTGTTTGTAATTAATTTTAGTGTAGAAATAAATCATAAAAGAACGTAGGCAACTTTCTATTCCGACATCTGAACGAACGATATCACAGACAATAACTAGTTTAAAAGAAACACACATATTTATAGTATTTCTTGTTTTTTCACAAAAGTTAACGATGTTTTAGCTAAGGGCGTATCCTAGTATCTAAAAAAGCAAAAAATAATTTAAGAAATCAAAAATAAAAATAGGTAAAAAATAAAAGTTGAGAGGTTTTAAGGGACACCCGAATGGAATGAAGTTCTCTCTCCCCCCTCTCTCTCTCAATCTCTATCAATCTCTAGTAATCTTTATCTCTATCTCTCTTATAGAAAGAGACAGACAGAGAAACATGAAAAAAAATGAAAAAAATAATAAAAAAAATAGAGAGAGACAGACAGAGAAACATGAAAAATAATAAGAAAATAAAAAAGATTTAAAAATTAAAAAATTCAAACATGCGCAATCCGCAAAGCTTACAATAGCTTACTTTAGCAAAAAGTGTCGTGACAACTTTTCGTAAGATTTTTTTCCATCTAGCCTCCTTTCACAACGCGCAATAAGGAACTTCGTTCCAATATAAACATAGCTATTTTCGCTAAAAAGCCGGGTGCTTTATGCTTATATCCATACATTGGACTCGGGTCATTGAACTGAAACTAGTAAAGATGGAGTATCAGAAGTACCATATTTTATTTAAATATTTTTTGTAGTTCAGTAAAATATCCAGGCACAATATGGAGCAGTAATTTGGAGAGACCTTCGGTACATATTTTTATATTAATAAGGTAATGAGCTTTAATATTGATAAATTATTTGAATAAGATAATACAAAGCGCCAACAACGAAATGTGGGAAGAAGTAATTCGTCTTCAATCAAATTGTTTAAAAATAAACTCTGGATGTCGTAAGTCAGCATGTCTTCCAAGAATCGTAAAATAAACCACCTTGACATAAATAACATTATCGCCTCTGTGGTCTAGCGGTTCATTTGTTGGACTTGACTGCATGAGGTCCCGGGTTTGAATCCCGGGTTGGGCAACAAAAAGAAAACTGGGTTTTTCCAATTTTCTAATAAAAAAATGTTGCTCGGGATAGGATATGTGCCCGGTTGGCGATAGGCTTGCTACCTATCACATTGCGGGACTTAGTATCTTCGACTATGCGTGGGTGTCCTGGTTGTGCCTCTACCTACTTCCTCAGGGATATGTGCGTGAAGATTTTTTTTTTAAATATGGCGGTTGTGAAATGTTATTGCCGTGATAGGTATATCTGCTTATTTCATTATTTCAAAATTCAACAAAGGTACGTACATGCGTGCATTTCTTCACACTAAGTTCCTTTCGGGTAAAGCAGACAGTATGAAGTGCCAAATGTCACGATTTTAGTATAATCCACATTCCTTCAATAAAGGAATCCAAAACAAAACAAATCTCTTCTTTGGTAAAAATGCGCTGCTTAATACAACAAATAAATCACATATCGACAAGATTTGCTTTCCGAACTTTGTAATTGCCAATTCCAAACTGTGTAGCTGCAGTTTATATAGATAGCACAGTCACAAAAAGTAAATTAACTATCTGTCCACTACCAAGCAGGATCAAACTGATAAACGACTTGCTTATAATCCAAAATAAGGATTTAAAAGCTTTCATTTAACTTGCAACATGTTTGCCGAGATCAAATCTTGAAAGCTGAGAAAGATCTATAGTGCGCGCCAGACAAGTTTGCGCGCGAAGAAGAGCGAGCGCTGTTAATGTTGCGGAACATAGAAATGTATTTACCTTAACGTTTTATCAAAATGCACTATCAATTTTAAAAAAGATTACACAGCTAACCTCTACCTTTTTTACAAGCCTCCACTTTCTTTCGATACAAGCATAGACTATACACTTATACTAAGAGAGATACAAGCATCGACCGCCTCGTTGGTCGAGTGGCTAGCGTACACGCCTAACTATACCGATCATCCGCGAGGCTCGGGTTCGATTCCCGACGGGGGCAGGCATTTGTGTGATGAACATTTAGATGTCTGCATTTCCGGGTCTGGGTGTTTATTAAATTTATTCTGGTATCTATTTAAGCATTTCTATGTATTAGAATCGTTGACTAACACCTATAACACAAGCATATAATTTGCTTACTTTGGGGTTAGATTCAATTTGTGTAACTTGTCCAGAGATATTTATTTATTTATTTATTTAAGCATGCCGATTTCGAAGACTCTTGACACTATCCAGTCCCCTTGCATTACCCATTCATTCCAAAAAGTATCGAGAATGGATTAATCGTTTATGGTTTCAAATTCTAATATTTGTTGTGTTTTTGTTGCTGTGTGGATAAGCACAAGTGTTTTGCATTTTGGTTCAGTTTTTAATTAGCACATGTTATTTATATTAAATACAGTGCTGTTTTTAGTTGTATCACTATTACGCACATTGAAAGTGTGTATTGCTAATTTCATAATGGGCAAAAACATCAAAGTACGAGTTTGTTTTAAATTTTGCATCGCCAATAGAATTACGTGTTCAGAGTCAATGAAAATGTTACACAGCACGTACAGTGATCGACTTTATCAAAAACTCGTGCGACTGGTAGTGGTACAAAGGGTTCAAGCGACGCACTCCCCTAGCGTGTGGGCAGCCGTATCCTATGGGGTCGCCTTCCGTCTCGCGATCTTGTGCAGATACTTCTCGAAGCATCCATGCCCGAAAAGCACCTGCACAAGTCGGAACGCTAGCGACCCGAACCGCCGCTGCAACCACGTTCGGAGGACCGGTCGGATTGCCTCCACCGTCGCCTGCCCAGGGGCAGGTGGGGCAAGGTCCTCTTTCCATCGCTCCAACGTGGTTTCCCACGCTTGCCTCTGCATGCGCCTCACTTCTTCCCACGCCAGAGGTCCTCGCGCGCCCTAGCCGACGATACCGCGAGGTATGTGTCGGCAAGAGCACGCGCTTGGAGCTCCCAGGACGGGTCTCCGGCGAGGACGCATGCCGCCGTCCAGGACACCGTTCGGTATCGGCAGACGTTGTCCTGTCCTGACCAAAAGTAACACAACAAAAAAGAATTAGCGAAAGAGGTCCCTCCGTTCACGCGTAATAAGACCCCTTGGTCGTATTACGCGTGAATGAAGGGAAACGGGGATTTGATATTTTCCATCGTCGGCGCTTGATAATACTTCATACTTTTAAATGAAGAAACACTTGTACCTACTGTGATACGTACAACAGTATAAGTGTTTCTTCATTTAAAAATATGAAGAAACGGGGATTCATTTTATACATAAACTAGCAGCCAGATCCAGGTTCACACGGATGGGCAAACTTCTACATTATCATAAATATAAACCTTCCTTTGGAATCACTCTGTCAATAAGAAAATACCGCATTAAAATCCTTTGCGTAGTTTTAAATATATAAACATAGGGACAGACAGCGGAAAGCGTCTTTGTTTTACGTTACTTGCGAATGGTTTTAGCAACTAAATAAATATGAATATTTGTTCTCTAAACACAACGTCACGTTAAAACGATAATCGACGTTCTAACACTAAGAGTGCCTTTATGAGGTGTTAAAAACTTTACACCTAAAATCCAGCAAACTGTTGAATAGGCCAAATATATAGCGCGGAAAAGTTGGAGTGCAATATTTTAGCTTCAATTTTATTAAACACGGAGTTATATCGTGGAGTATATTCAAGATAAATTGGCTGTTACTGAGATTTACTTATCCGCATTCTAAACGGCCTAATTGCTATCTCTGAACTGTCCTACTGCAGTAATAAAGAGAATACGTTTACAAAAAGTTAATTAACTTGAAACATTCTTACACAGAGAACTAGGATAATCCCACTTTTCACTATTTCTAGCGACCATTCAACCAGTTTTAGCCGTTTTTAATGATCTCTCACAGAAAAGCTAAAAGAAATCGACTTCCCTGATTAAATACAGTTAAACAAAGCAGCCAGGACAGAGATGAATTCTGTGTCTGTAGGCCACAGTTGTCTTTTAATATCAGAAGAGATCAGTGTTCCTGTTTGCTATCTTATCTACATACATGTATCAATATGAATCCCCACTTCGCGTGGTCATCACATTACGCCAGAACAGATGTACTAATTTTGCTAATTATTTTTTTGTTGTGTAGATTATTGTCAGAATGTTCATATGAAGAGAAAAACCAAGATAATTTTAGGGAAAATGGGAGAAACAATACCTCTATTTTCCCTTAAACACAGTTAGTAGCTATAATTGTTAAGCGATGCGAAGTTCGCCAAGTCGGATAGTACGAGATAAAAATGAATCCCCATTACGGATGGTCATCGCATCACCCCTGAACGGGTTTTTTTTATGATATTGGTAGGCAAAAAAGCAGACAAATTTCCTGATAGTAAGAAATTCACGCCGCCTAGAGACACCAAAGGTGGCAATGGTGCGTTGCTAACCTGAGGCCCGGATGTTAGGCCTCGAGCAAAAGTAAGTTTAGCGGCTGCCTTACCCTCCGAACTGGAACACGTCATGACGTTATGGCGGCAGGAATAGGTAAGGCGGTGGTACCAATCCGGGTGAGTCGCTGCGAAACTCTACACCTTGTCAGATGTCACGGTGTTAGTGACGGTAAGCCTATGCTCGCCTTTTACGAGCTGCCTGGCAGGAAGGCAGATGGTCTATTCTGCAAAGGAGCCCGGTACAACACGGGTAGACCAAACTTGCTAATTTATTTTTCGTTGTGTTAGTTGTTGTCAGTGTGTTAGTTAAGAAAAGAAAAACTGGTGAATTGAAGGAAAATGAAAAAAATCCTTTAATTCATACTAACTGCTAGTGGCTGTTAATGCCGAACGATATGAAGTTCGCCTAGTCGGCTAGTCACATATAAAATCTCTATTTTCGAATACATATTGCGTTGTGTGAATTTTAGTGTGTGTTATGCATATACATGTGTATTCTATGATGAAAGTCAGTTTGTCATAAGTTTTGAACGTAAATACGTCTCTTACTGCTTCAATAGTGGGAGGTAATTCTAGAAAGAAATGATAACATAACTTTAGCGCAGTCAAACCAGAAAAAAACGACTTCGACTTCAATAAGCAAATCATCTACGTACAAAAATTTAGTACTTCCAAGATTTCCCTAGGCTTCCAGTGTCAGATGCAGACTTTGTGGCAATGGGACCACCTCGGAAGTGCGCTCTTTAAAATACTTCACACTCATACATTACCAAAAAAATATAGCAGACGAATATACGAGTATAACCTCCTCCTTTGCAAGTCGTTTAAAAATAGGAGATAACGCCCTAAATTCAATTAGACCTCTGAAACTGAAGTAAAAATTCATTACGATACTATCAGTTATTGAGGACTTGATTGGATATCGTGAGATGATGCCATTTTTACACATAAACGTGTTGTTTACTATGATGAGATAGCGAACGAGCACACGGCTCTCCTGATGGTACGAGATAACCTTGATCTATAGACATATGAAATGGTGCGTCGCTATCTTATGATCAAGATGTTGTTAGACCAATTATTCCAGTCTACCGGCTATCTTACCTTCCGGACCGGAACATGACACACATTATGGCGGCAAGAATAAGTAAGGTTAAGGTTGAGTTGCGGGTCCCCCCTCCCCCTCCAAGGGTCCGAGCCTTGTTGTGGTGAGGGGACTGAGTAGCTGGGGTCAAGCCGGGACTCCGGTGAAACCAATTCGGACCAGGGTGGGCGCTCCTCAGTACCCCTCTCTGTCCAAGAGGGGACACGAGGAGCGCACACAGGGTGGTGGGCCATTTGGCCCGCGTTGGATAGCGGCGGCACGGCTCGCGGGGAAGGAGGGCGAGCTTTCCATCTGGCCCGCCCAGTCGAGATGGGGTTGCGGCGGGTTCGGGGGTGCCTGTCGCCACTGAAACCCCGAGGTGGTGCACGTTGTGTCTCCGTGCACCGCTTCCGACTGATTGCGGCCCCTGTTAGGTGGGGTTGCCAGAAGGGGATCGGCAGATCCGGCGCCGCCGAGGCAGCGGTGTGTGCGAGGGCGTTCCCGCAGCCTCGGTGCCTGGGGAAGGGGTGGACACCGTGGGGTTTAGTCGGTAAGAGTCAGACATAACCCGTCACTTCCGAAAGTGGCGGGTATCCATTAGGATGTCCCCACGAAGAAAAAAAAATGGTTGAGTTGCGGCAGGAAAGAGAGGAAAGAGGTCCCCACCTGTCCCTGGACAGGCGACGGCGGAGGCTATACAACCGGTCCTTCGAGGGTGGTTGCAGTGGCGGTTCGGGTCGCTGACATTTCGACTTGTGCAGGTGCTTTCCGGGCACGGATGCTTCGGAAAGTATCTGCACAAGATCACGAGGCGGGAGGCGACCCACACGTTGGGGCAGTGCGTCGCTTTTGAGTCACAGCCGTCATAGGGGAGGATCTCTCGCTGCCGAGCGTCATCAAAGCGATGCTTGGTGGTAAAAGATCCTGGCAGGCGGTGGTCTCCTTTTGCGAAGAAGTAATGACGCAAAAGAAGACCGCGGAGCGGGTCCAGGAAGACGATCCCAACTCAGACCCGCTCCAGCGCTGGCGAACCGGGGCGCAAGACGGCGGTTCCTACGCCTTTAAAGCGCCTCCGATGCGGGGCTGCCCGGGAGAGTCGGGGGACTTTCTTCGGCCAGCACGGCCTCGCACACCTGGGGGACGACTGCAATGATTGGATTCGCTCCTCTTTCATCGCGGGAGGATGCCCGGTGAGGACCGGGCCGTAGCCGCGGAGCGAGATGGTGAATGCCAACGCGACCCCATCTCGCTCCTTACTGGGCGGCAGGAAGGACATCGTGAGGTTTTTAGTCGGTTTGAGTCCGAAATAACCCGCTACTTTCCCCCGAGAGCGGTAGGTATCCGGGGGGATTTTCCACACGTAAAAAAAATGTTTGAGTTGCGGCACAACAATATACCACTTATCTTATTAGGAATGACCTAGTTAATTAACCTGCACTCGCCTCTTACGAGCTGCCTGCAAGAAGACAGATTGTCTATACTATACAGAAGACACATGTAAACGCGGGTAATAATCCACGTGCCACATACGGCCGTTTCGATCTATCCAATTTATAACTGGAATAATTTGATCGCAGTAACAGTGCAAAAACCAGCTCCAATTTACCACGTCGCGAATTGATCATACTTTTTCCAGATCAATCATGATTCCAAGATGATCTTATTTAGAATCATAAAACCGTAACGTCGATCCATGACACTGAACACTAAAATTTGTTTATTATTAGTTTACCTCAAAAACCACAAGTCAGATCCACCTCGTAAGTCGAGTGGCTAGCGTACACGCCAAACTACATTGAGCAACCGCGAGGCTCGGGTTCGATTTCCGAATGGGACAGGCATTTGTGTGATGAACATTTAGATATCTGCATTTTCGGTTTCGGTATATTTTAAATTTATTCTGGTATCTACACAAATATTTCTATGTATTAGAATCGTTGACTAACACCCATAACATAAGCACGCAATTTGCTTACTTTAGGTTTAGTATCAATTTGTGTAACTTGTCCAGATATATTTAGATCCGAGGTTTTCGGAATCTTGGCGTAGCTTCCCAAAAAAGAACAGTCAAATGTGGTTTTATTTGCCGAGTAATCACATAACATACATACAAAATTTTTGGAGTAAGATAAAAACCTGCAATGTATTATGAGATTTTTGTTCCATTGTTTTTATATAACAGGATTATAAATAGAAGATACCTAAATAAATTGGCTCAACGAAATTTAGTTTTCCGCATCCTGAAGGCCTAATGGCCATTTCCAAACTGCCCAACTGCAGTTTATAAAGTTAGCACGTCCACAAAAAGTAAATTAATTATCCTTCTTCCATTAAACAGGATGAGTACAAGCTTGGTTTGGCTTGGGAAAACAACTGTTCTGTTTGCGATACTATTTTTCAAAACAAAGGCAGAGTTAGATCAGTATTATTATTATATATTATAGTATTCAAAGCACGGTGAAGTTGTAAAAACCGCGAGGTTAGCAACAAATTAGGCATTAAAAAAAATCAGTAGGTATTACAAACTTTTTTTGTCTTTATATAAAACTCATATGGGACTTCGTGAAGTATCAAAAAAGCTAAGGTTTGGTATGTAAGCTAATATTAGTTTACACACAACGAGAAATTCTGAAACTTGCAACTTGGGGTACCAAGGCATTAACTAGGGGACGGATGTTTCTACAGTTGTACACAATTCAAGTGTACCTACTTCCTGAAGTCCTTGAAAACTTATTTTACTTAAGCAAATATAAACACAAAAATAAATAAATGTAAAACCTTGAACTTTTATTACTCCATGACACAAACAGGGCAGTTTATATAACACTTTATAGAAAAATATACTATCTTACGGTCGAAATCTTTAGACATATGTTCGGATCTACCGGTTACCCTAACATCTAGTACGGAAATCGACGATAGGAAGCATTGACGCCATGGACGCAGGAATATGTAAAGCAATAGCTCCATTTGGAGAGAGCTTCTAACTAACTGCAGCATTCTGTCACCTAGTAGACTAATATGTTATAGTAGTCTTGCACAAAGAGAAAGGCTCCGTCAAAAATATTTTCTCGTACACAAACATGTAGGTACATGTTGTCATAACGAGACCGCATGGCTCGCACTGTGAAAAAATTATTAGATGTCACGTAGAGCCAAGATTCTTACTCTAAACGCTCTAACTCTATAAGCTCTAACTTCACAAATTTACACCAGTCAAAATACATGACTTGGTCGTGTCGATACAGTTTCACACACATAATATATATATATACAACTTGTAGAGTTGGAGCGTTAAGAGCACTTAAGTGCATGTGTGTAAAATAATTAGATGGTAAAAAATTTTAAAAAAAGATTGTGAAGACATAAGTATTTTGCGGTTCAATAATGTAAGCGCAATAAACCTACAAAAATCTGACTCCAATTACATTACGACGTTGCAACTTGATAACCAGCTCTAAAAAGAGGAAGAGGACTGTGTGGTTTTTTGTATGTTACTTTATTACTCGGCCAGCTACGTTTTTGAAAAGGTAAGTCATGATTCCGAGGTGAACCCGTATTAATTTTATCATGATGCAACTAGTGGTTTTTGATTTACATTTAATAATGCCTACTTTTTAGTTTATATAGATTACCTCGTCATTTGTGAGTTTAAAATTTATGTAGAACCAACTCGAAATCGGTAGATATCTGTCGAAGAAATAATTATCAAATCGCGGCTTGGTAACTAATAAAATAAGTCGGTTTTTGCAGTCTCACTGCCCCCATTTATCGCATGCTTATTATAATACTGACATTTTAAGTTAAGTCAGTTTTTTATCAAACGTAAAGTAAACATTTTAAAGTACAAATATTAAACGGTGTCAATTTTAAATATCTATTTTTTATAATGACTAATGCAGTATTCAGCCTGTATATGATTACTATAGGAAAATAAATTAAGTGATTGGGTCACTTTGTTCAAATAAGCAGGCTGTGAATAAACTTAATGTTGGCGTTTTCAACTGATTAAAAGACATAAATATAATCACCAGACTTTAATTAAAGCACATGTTTATAAATATACGATAAAGTAACAAATATTACTTACATTATTATTACCAATCTTACTTATAGGTTCTATAAATCATCTATACAAACAAAAATCGCTCTAAAAACCAAATCAACTACAAAAATTAACTTATGTAATCCATCCTATTAAAAATAACGTGCTCGTGCATACAATATTAAAATCTCTGAAAAAAAGATATAATTTTACTAATTTAAATACGAAGCCTGTATCTATACGTAGCTCGATTATGACATATTATCTGCTATTGGGTCAGTGTTCTGTTAAACATGCGACATAATCGATTAGGTATCTCAACGACGAAACGACGTTGTGACACAATGCCGTTGAGGCACATCAAAATTTATTCATTATTAAGTAAGTCTAAAAAACACCAGTGGTCATACCGTGATCAAATCTATAAGAGACTACCTCATCATCATGACCTACTTTCCGAAAATAAAAGCCATCAAAATGCGATCATTAGTGGCCGAGTAATGGCGTAGGTAACAAACATAAAAAATCATAATCGAATCGTTAACATCCTGATTCCTGGACGCAGTTAAAAATCGGACGCATTTACCTCTTTAAATTTTAAATTATTTATAACAAAAACAGCTGTTCCAAAACAATTTATACCTTACAATACTGGTTTTCTAGCCACTTGGGATGTCAGCCGATATAGGCATTAATAACCGTGAAACTTCTGGAGATCACGCACATAAAGACGTGATGTCATTTAAAATGTTGCTAACTCTCTCTAATATGTACCGGTCTCTTTTTCAAAAAGCCATGTGTTATCAATAAACAGTCATACAGAATGGGAGGCCTATTCATTAAAGAGAGTAGACAATATTTAGACGACATCAGGGGGCTGATTCTATATCTTTTAGTGATGGTCATTGAGTAAGTGTATATCAAATGAGGTGTTTTATATTTGCTATCTCCAGCGACCTACAGAAATACAATAGAGATAGCAAATACAAAACACGTCATTTGACAGCTATTTGATGTACTCTTTAGCCAGTGATCATTACTAAAAAGATACTGAATAGCCCCGCAGGTCCTTGTTATGAGTGTCACCTCCAGTAGCATTAAAGATTCATGTTTTTTTTATGTTAATGACATTCGCGCATATATCATAAAAGCCGGTATCTATTTTTTTTTCTAGGAAAGCCGATTATAATGTTCAAAGGATAGTGGTTACGCTTATATATGGTTTTGTAAATTTTGTTTGAAATTGTATTTTTTGTAAAAAATACACAACCATAAGCATCCTAAAGGAAGAGCAAACTATTTAAAAGTTTGAAATCACAAACAAAACTCGGACAAGACTTGAAGGCACATACAAGTAGCACACTAAGTGCGTTCCATTTCAGTCAGCTTTATGACACGGTACCCTAGAATTTTAAACGAATCTTCCTGAAAACTGGGTCCGCGTAACCACAGCCCCGTTCCCATCTATAGACGACCCGACCTACTGTATCCAGTCATTCAAAACATTCCTTTTTATACACCTATCTCAAAGACATGCCCTATAAAATTTTTATGAGTTTACTGCGGAAAGAGTCATACATCTTTTTAAGCCGCAAAGCTGTTGGTCCTGGCCATCCCATCAAGAATCAAATCTGGAAAGATACAAAAGATTTTATATCCTATATCTAAACCGAGAAAGTTGAATTTCGTTTGAGTTGTGTTTAAAAAGTTACAGTCGTCAAAAATGTATTGGTCCAATTTAAAGTACAAACAACAAAGCTCTTTTAAAGTAAGCGGCAATGCGATATTTTCCGTCGCGATAATTGCGGAAGGGCCGGCTCTTTAGAATCTATGGAGCGTGGGACGTATTCAATTTTTCGTAAATTTAATTTCATGAATATTTTTACTTGCTTAATAATTTTCTTTTTAATGTAACTTTTAATTCATGGATCCACATAATGCTTAAATATCAGGTAATGTTACTTAGTGCCAGTAGGCTCTGTGAAGGTTTACTAAAACTAGATTCACCTTTGTCGTCTAGCAGTCGGGCACAGAATAATAAGTACTATCGTACAGAACCATCACTTAGTTGTACCAATTCATACCATTCAATAGCGACATATAGGTATTCTTTTTTATTTAATTACAGTCGTGACTAATGTTATGTTACTTATACACAGATAACAATAACTACTTAATTAGTATTTTGCGATTACAATTACTTGTAATTGCAGGAGATTTTAAGTTTCGCAGGTGGTATAGTGAACAGAGAATATGCAATATTTTTTTAATTTATTTTATTTTTTTAAAGTGGTCTATTGAGCAATGTTTTAAATCAGCCATTCTATTTAAAACGTATTATAAAACTATTTATAAACGCACGCGTGAACTCTCCGCGTAGGTAAGCGGCGACACTCACTGTCAGACACACACACCCACTTATCGCCTCTGTGATCTAGCGGTCCGGGTATTGGACTTGTCTGCATGAGGTCTCGGATCCGGATCCCGGGTCGGCCAACAAAAAGAAAATTGGATTTTTCCAAATTGTAATGCATTGTAAATTGTAATGTATTGCAAATATTGTATATTTGCATACAATTTTCTACACCTGTTAGGCAGGAAAATAACTTTGTTAAACAATGTAGTCTAGGTATGTTTAATCTCGAATCTTGAGCTCATAACTGTACGTCCAAATGTTTCTCTACATTCATACATACTTTATTGTAATGGTAATTATGCAAAAAAAGGACAAAGATCTTTGGTGTGATTTTTTTATTTATTTTAAATAAAATCCACAAATTTATTAACTATCCAGTCTCGAGCAACATTTTCTTTATTATGAAATTGAAAAAACATTTTCTTTTTGTTGCCCGACCCCGGTATAGGAACTCAAGTATTCAAGTTCAAAACCTTAACCGTTAGACCAGATGTGACAGAAATATGGTTATTTTAATTGGCGGGGAGGTCAACACGCGTACATGATTACATTACATTATTGAAGAAAATGTAGAAGTAATGAGAGATAGAAAGAAACATGTATTCTTCTGGTTCACTAGAAAGCAGGCCTTTTCTGTTTTCTGTGGTTATTAGGTATGGTTTCCATTAGTTCGCCTATAGTGATCATCATTACAGTCGACATAAAAAGTCATCATCATAAAAAATATACAAAACAGATATACAATGCGAATATGGATGGGTGTATTTCTTAGGTCTTAGATCTACACCCATCCATATTCAAATTGTATATATGTGCAGGTGTATGTTAACCTAGATCTAAGACCTAGGTTAACATTCACTCATCAAATCGCTCGTGTGTTCTGGGTGGTCTCAGTCTCCAAAACCGGCGTTTTTGCATGAAAAGTGTAATTTTTATACAAGAGGAGGCAAACGAGCAAGTGATGGAAAGTGATGACCGCCGCCCACGGACATCTGCAACGCCAGAAGTATCACAGATGCGTTGCCAATCTTTAAGGAATAAGTACGCTCTTTTCTTGAAGGTCCCTAAGTCATAATTGTTTCGGAATACTGCCCTCGGTAACTGATTCCACAAAGGTGTTTTGCGAGATAAAAAAATGTCTTCGGAATAGCATAGTTGTAGATCGCCACGCATTAAGATGATGGGCAAGATACTTTAAAGTTTAAACTCTGTCGTGAAGTCCGAAGGTGGAAATCAACGGCTGGAATTAAACCAAACAAATCCTCAAAACATTCTCCATGATAGATGCGGTAGAAAACATTGAGGGACCCAACATTAACAGATGTAAAATAAGCCTTTATTTTGCTAATTCCACGTAAGCAGTGTAACTGTTGTGGCAAATAATCCTCCAAACGACACAGAATATGACAAGCTTAACTGAAACAATATAAATTGTCACGTTCTTTACATGTGACAATCCTACCTAAAGTTCCCACCTCCCAACTCCGCGACCACAAAGAGAGTCCGAACACGGGAAACAAAACCACTTGTCACGTCCTTCGCCAACTTTGTCGAAGCACTCACCACAGAGAACACCAAATCGCACTCGACGTACGTTTCGCCTCTACACCGAGGCATCCTCAGGAATTCGACCGTACCGTACAAACGACGACACACGAGTCGTGTGTTTATTGTTTGTATTGTATTGTATTGTATTGTTTCCCGAGCTCTTCCTATATTCGTGTTCTGGTCGCGGATGTAGGTGGTGAACGTCAGTTAAGCTTGTCACATTCTGTGTCGTTTGGAGGATTATTTGCCACAACAGTTACACTGCTTACGCGGAATTAGCAAAATAAAGGCTTATTTTACATCTGTTATAATAGATTTCCGCAAAGTAACGCCTGATTCAATAAAATATCTAAAAAAAGGACCCAACATTTCTACGCAGCGTCAAGGAATCGTGTCGATTGGTAATTGCCCGGTCATTGACAATTCGATTTGCTCTACGTTGAAAGCGGTCAAACGGAAGGAGCTGGTACTGTGGAGCCCCTGCCAAGAGTTGAGTACAGTACTCCATATGAGGCCGAATTTGCGCTTTACAATTAATGTGGGAGAAGCTAGGCAGGTCTCCAGGTATTATGACACTTGGCACTCGCCTAGCCCGCAAGGAACTTGTTGTAAAGACTTATATTATTTTATTATATACCTAAGTATTTTAAGCGCGTCTTTGGTCCTGCGTAAGTGAGATGTTATTTGATGTTCCAAAAGGAACATGTACAAAACAAAATTGTCTCCTTTGACTTGAAACGTCAGATAACATTGACGTTGCTGTCAATTTGGTCATATCAGATATTCTGCTGAAGAGACTTTTATTTGGTCAATAAAATGAATATAAGAATACATATGCAAACATCATTAAATTGTACGTCTTTTGTCTACACAAAATAATCATGTCAATATTAACAACAGTGTTTTGAAATCATTATTCGGAGGCGTTAGTTGTTTGTTCTGTTCTATCTCATTCATACATCACACAAAAATCAACATACAGTCTACATATAGAATCGTCCCTCCATTCGCGAAATTGGTAATTGTTATTTGACACCAGGTTCCAACCTCAAACGTCAAAATTATAATAAATGAGCTTTGTATTTTGAATCTGGTCAAACATCATTCTGATTTAGCTGGCGAGAAGCAATGAGAAAATCATCCCCTATTTATTAAGTCCTTACATACGAAATTGAAGTTTTTTTTTTTTACTGGCCACTTCAATAACAAATTTCTACTCTTTGGTTAGAAATTCCAAACTCAAATTTATACGTCTATTTCCACATGTATTTGTTTTTCGTAAACCGCCACACATTTGTTTTTTATTATCTGTTTTTTTCTGTTTGCGTCACTCAGTTTACAAAATGGAAAACTTGAGATATCGCTTTATTTACTAGTTCGACCGTGACACCAGTGCTGCGAAAACGGCTCTAAAGTTTTATTATATGTACAGCATCGTGTCGGAAAAGAGTACACATTGCGTTTTGGGTTTCAACGTTTTCGTTTAGGAAATTTCAACCTGCAGAATAAAACCACGTGGACGGCCGGGAACCCAAGCTGACAATGAAGAATTAAAGGCTTTTGTGAAAGCAGATCCAATGCAAACCACGTGCGAGTTAGCTACAGGCTGCGGTGTTAGTGATAAAACTATTTTAATCAACTTCAAGGAAATTGGTAAGGTCAAAAGGTTTAAAAGGTGGATTCCTTACAAAATGAGTAAAGCAAACCTGCAAACGCGCGTCCACTGCTGCGTTTCATTACTTGACCGGCACAATAACAAAGGCCTTAAAATAGAATCGAACCTGTGATGACAAGTAGATTATTTACGATTATCGGGAGCGGTCATGTCATTGCAAAATCGCTAGACCCTGGCAACAGGGCCAAATCCCAAGCGAAAATTGAGTCAAACAATTTTCTTTTAAGCGTTTTGTGGACTAGTGCCGGTGTCGTTCCTTACAGTTTTCTCAAATCAAGCCAGACGAATACGACAAACGTCTATAACTAATTACAAACCGTGATAGAAAAGCCAGCTGTTAAGCTAGTCGATCGCTCTACGCCACGACTTCTTTACGACAACGTCGACCAGAGACTGCACAACCAACTGCTACCAAATTAGAAGAGCTGCAATAGTGCAATCGGAATTTCTAAAGCAACCCTCATGGAGTACATGGAGGATTTAGCTCCAAGAGATTACCATTTTCTTCAGAATTTGGATAACTTCTTGCTAAAGGAAAAAAATGAATCCGATGGGGCAGTCGCATTCAAAGATTTAGAATGGTTTTAAGTGAAAATTTCTTTAGCGGTGTTGCGCACTTTTTTTGGAATGGGTAAAAACTTCTGAACTGGCGTCAGATCGTCAGAACGTAAGACGGCTCACTGTGCATGTGCAATGAGCAATGCGCAACAAAATAAAACGTAGATTCATTGCTGTTTTTGTATTGCTTACATATTTCCGAACAGTATAGAATTCGCAATGGATAATACCAGTACGAGTGAATGTAAAACAATCGCATAAACTACTGCGGGTGGGCCTCCCAAGTTGATCTGCAGTATTAAATAATTGTATTGTAAAGTGTAAACTGTTTCTTGCTTTGAATGCTTTGCAGTTTGTGATAGATAAAATAGATATGAATTTAGTAAACCATCTTTTTATTTGTTTGCGAGTTGAAGGTATATCAGAGTTTCTCAGTTAATAGAAATTACAGTACAACACTATGAAGAAGTTTAGCTGTTTTCAAAAAAGTTGTAAGTTTAACAAAGGAAATAATAGTAGAAGGAAAATCGATATACACATATATATTATATTGATTTGAATTATGTATAAGTTTGAAAAATTTAAAATTTCAACATATTTTATCTCATATATATATCTGGCCGAGGTAAATTATGAAGTGGCCGTACTAGTAGGTAGGTAGCGTACTGAAGTTTCATGATTTAGCACAGAGTACTAATAGGTAGGTACTAATAGTACTAATAAGGTGTACTAGTCATTTTACGGATTCGCTAATCCAAAAATGTCTGATTAAGCACAAGACTATTTTATTATACCACATAAATGATAGTACTTTCATACTGATAATCAAAGCAATTCGTGCAAATTAATCCTTAGCCATTTAAAAATATCAAAAATGCATAACGTTAATATTCAAGTTTTTACTTCTACCGGCACTCCCGAAGTGCAACCCGTCTTTTTTTGTAAAGGGAGTAACTTCCTATGAGATGCCAAAGTGAATACATAACAATGGTTCATACTTTGATTAAATAAATATGTAGATATTCTATTAAAAATTAACGACTTTTTGTTCCTCCCACACAAAACGCCAATTTCATATGTAAGGACCTAACTATCCCAACATTAAATTGTTGTTAGTCGTTAACAAATAGTGATTCATTTTATTTATTTATGTACTCTACTTGTGGTATACTCTTTACTTTTAAGTCTGGCCAGTTGAAAATGATTAGTTTTAAAAAAGAAGCTTCAAATGAAACATTTTTCGTAAGTAGGTACTTAATTGAAAAAAATATACGTTCTTCAATATATTTAAGAAATAATTATGACACGTCAAATGTTTCGAGTATAAAATTGTAACTTTTTTTAAATATTTTATATTAACAATGTTTTTAGAAAAAGTTCGCACCCTTTCACAAATAGGTACATTAGTTAACTGAGTTGTAAATTGGATAATCTTATGTTTTCTAGAATAAGTAGTAACTACACATTCACACATACATACATACCTACTTGTGTAATTCTTTTTTTAGTTTTTGGCAATAGCAATAGCATTCTGCCATTAGTCAAGTCGAAATTTTGTATCAAGTTTTCTTTTAATTTAAAAAAAAATAGAGGAGGCAAACGGGCAAGTGAGTTACCTGATGGCAAGTGACATTGATTAAAGCATTATTTTCACTTTCTCTCCAGTTTCCCCGATTTTTATGATCATAAGGATCTTTTCCTTTCCCGATTTAACAAAATCGGGTTTAGTTGAAACAACTTTTTTGACGTCATAATTTGGTGACCACCCGATGGTACTCATTTAGCAATTAAGATTCCTAAATTAGATATGTACCTTCCTATTAATTAGTGCAGTCATAACCAGATGACACGCTATGGCGGAATGAGATATCACTTACCTTAATCTAATCTTGCCGCAACAGCGGATAATGGAGACCCATTATCGTGCTGGAAAACACCTGACCTGAGATCTGAGATGAGACGCATTAGCTTTATCTGTGGTGACTCTGTGTTACGTTGTCTATACCATCGGAAAAGAAATCTTCTTGTTATCCCTATTATCTGCTATTACACAACTTACTTTCTTGCCTACTTGTCTTCAAGCCAAGTCCCAAGTTTATTCAAGATATTTAATACATCTACACAATACTAAGAGGTACCTGTTATTTTATTATATGTATCAAAAGTTTATATATTATATGTAATATTGTGTTGGTACCTAGCCTATGTAAGTAGGTACCTATGTTTGTGCGGGTGGAATCTTGCGAGTTGAATTTGGTCCACTTCTAGGTCTTGAAATTTTACTTGCGTGTATTCCGGAGGGAGCTGATCTGATGATGGAACTAAAACTAGGCTACAGGATCACCTAAAACCCTAAACTAAAACGTAATTGGGCTTATTTCATACGTCTTGAATGGTACTTACAAGTCTGCTACTGGGAATATCCATTGGGCTTGCGAATTAATGTTTGTCACAAAATACTTTTCTTTTGTTAAAAAAATATTTAAAGATATCGAAATAAACGTGAATTATAATATTGTAAACCATGAAACTGTTTTATGAAACACTGTCCACCTCGTTAGTCGAGGAGAGCGTACACACTTAACTAAATTTACTGACTTCTAGGTTTGATTCCCGACGGGAGCAGGCACTTGTGTGATAACATCTAGATGTCTGCCTTTCAGACTTGGTGTATTAAGTAGACGTGAGTAAATCAGCTATGATCCGGTTCAATATTCAAATAACGTTTTATTTTAGTAAAAGCTCCCTGTGTTGATCCAGAGGTCTTCTGTATAGAATATTATACAACTTGCCTTCCTACCAGACAGTTTCCTTTGTTCACAGTTATTTTACTCTTTGGGCAGTTTGTAAGAGGCGAGTAAAGGTCAAATAAATATATTATTACCAACTCGGCCGGTCACTAGACAGCGACGTACCTCCTTTTATGGCGTCAATAGGCCACGGATAGAAAGAGTACCTACCATCAAGCGAGCCGTGTGGTTGTTCGCAATATTTTCACATAAAAAAGAGCTGCGTCTCAAGTCAAAAGTTCGCAGCTCAGCGTAATATTTAAATAATTCAAACTGATGATTAAAAACTAAAATGCCTGAAATCATTGGCGTTCACGAACATGATTTCCATAGATAAGTTAAGCTGAACTGCGAGCCGGTTCGCAGCTTCGGTTCAACTTCGTCACTCATGAGCTGACCTGCTGCGGTTAGTTATAGTCGAGTCACGAGTGTACTCGGCACACCTACCAACCAGTCGAAACTGGTAGGATTATTTTTTCCTCTTTTTGTTTTATTCAAAGTCCACAAAACGTCCAGGTACGGCCAATTTTAGCTCAAACGGTTGAGGTGTAATCTAAAAATTCAGTAACAAGATTTTTCCCCTGTACCTACTAACGAAGTAGAATATTGTAAAAGAATATTATAAAAAAAAATTTTTTTATAAAAAAAATAAAATTTAACATAGCAAAAAAATTTGTGCGGTGTATAAAATGATATACTTACATTTTAGGAATTTCCATACAAATAAATAAAAGCAATTATATTTTCAGCATATGATTACTTTAATAAAAAGGGTCTCCCGTATCGGTTGTAAGTGCACGCGTTGATCTTTCAGTTGTAGTAGTCGTCCTTTTAGTTGTTACGGAAGATATCACTGTCGCCGAAGAGGTTTCTGGTAGTATAATTGATGAAGCGCTTACAGGAGTTATAGTGGTTTTTAGTGTATCATCGACAGAGGTTGCAGATTTAGTTGTTACGTGCGATTGTATGTTGGTTGAGGTCAAGTTGTCGGAACTCGACGACACTAAATGCATATTATCAGATGTTGACTCTTCACCGCTGTGTCTATTAGTTTTCAAAGTTGTACTTAATTCAGTATTCGTTTGAGATGAAAAAACAGGTGTTGTCATTAGTGAAGTTGATTCAACTGCAAGATCTGCTGAATCTTTGGTGATGATATCAAATGATGTATTTTCCAACATTGTTGTTTGTTGTATAACTGAATCTGTCTGCGATGGTATCGGTGTAGATATATTTGCAGATTGTTCTGAGTAAGGGTCTTGGCTTGTATTCAACTGAATATTCTCTTTATAATCTTTTGGATTTATTTCATCGTTTGGTTTTTCATTGACATCGTAAGTGGTTGTAGCAACCGATGACGGATTACCATTTTCAAAGTGATTTGAATCGTTATCTAGATTTGCATTTTCAATTACTTTGTTATATTCATTATTTGTGATAAATTGCGTAGTTATAATTTTTAATTGTTTTGATATCAAGTCCTGATTGGGATTTTCAAGACCTCTATTGGGTGGATTTGTTGTAATTGCGAAATGCGACTGCGAAGTCACATTTTCTTGTTTTGAATCGGTTTTTCCATTGAGAACTTTATCAGACAAAGTTGTTGCAACTGGTGTTGTAGTGCCACTGTCTGATTGCTTTGAATTTATGTTTGAATTACTGTTTTCTAATATATCATTAGGTAAATGCGTTGCAATTATATCCCTATCCGGAAGCGGAGTTACAAATGTCTTGGTTACACCACGAGTGTTATAAGTTTCTAATTTAATCACAATAGATGTTGTTTGGCCTTTCAATGATTTAGATTTTCCTTTATTAAGCCCTTTTGCATTTATTACTTTTTTTGGTCCCATAGTTTTTACGTGACCCAGATAACTAACTGATTCACCATGTGTTTGTTGTGTATTGTAATTATATAATGTCGAGACCCTCATTTCTATAATATGTTTTACAAGATCTATTGGCATCCAATGCCCAGGGAATCCTGACTCAATAGGATTGTCCACATAAGCTATGTCATTTGTATCAGACAGAAGCAGTTTAAAACACAATTTATATTTACATAATGTCATAACATTCATTAGCAGTAGAATCAAGCGCACTGAAAAAAATGGACTATACATAAAAGTTAGATTCAATTCCATGAAATAAATTATGCAGTTTGTAGTAGGGTACTCAATCTCCTTCTTATGATTATTAGCTAACTATTAATCAAAACCTATTCATTTTTTCGAGCTATTTCATCACTTTTTCGTTACTCTGTTACAATTTCTATTGAACCAGACTGTTGGTGATGCAGCGTTTTCACCCAGTGTAGCTATATCATTTCTAAGACAGGGCAATTTAAGTTACGTTTAAATACTATTTACAAACTAACGAGATACAAATATACTTAATACACATTTTTTTTACTAAAACATTAAGTTTTATTTAAGCTTGCTACTTCTAAGTCTTAATGTTTGTGTCTATAGACTATGTGCAAATTTATACAGAATAAGCATGATGTCAGTGATAAATCAAATTCAAGCAATATTAGGAAAATATGTGACATTTAATTTTAAATTTATTCTAATCGAGAAACTTACTCTCCGGTATAGAAATCTGTTGGCATTTTTATATTTCATGACTATACTTAACCACATCATCTATGACATATAAAAGTAAACAATGTCCGATCAATGTCCAGATTAAAATTGCTTTTACGTATAGATCAGATCATGCATGAAATTATTTTGCTTGTGATCTTTATGAGTATTGGGGGTTAAAGATAAGCCAGGTTTACGACAGGTTGATAACATTTTGGTATGACTGATTTATAAGTAAATATACAGTACCAGTATACGTAGTCACTTACAGCACACTTCAGGATAGCGCACATTTGTTCGATCAGGGACGGGGAGCGTCGCAGCAGAATAATCCGTTTTGTATGAAGTTTTCCGCGGCGTATTTCCCCGCGTCGCCCCGCGCATTTTGTGCGATTGAAGAGGAGAGTTAATTCAATATTAGGTATAAATACGAATAGAGGAGCTAATGACACTTTAACGCCAAAGTTTTGTGAACAACAACCAGAGACTATGGAAAGTGCCATACATGACGATTTTAAAGTAGAGTTGCTACTCCTCTTTTTACTCTACTCTTTGATACTGAATAAACATTCGCCGACGCGATGCGGCCCGGCCCACCAAAGTGTGCTTTGCATCGCGTTGCGCCCCGACCCGACACGATCTGCCCCGTCCAATTGTGCGCTATCCCTTACCGAACATCACTCAAAACAGCTGAAAAATCGCAACAAAAATCCTACGAGTAAATATGTGTAAAGGAAACTACATACATGCAATAATTATCTTTAATACACACTAAATAAATTGCGGATAAATCTAATTATTTCCCCATTTTTTCGATATATCGATGTAATCACCGTCTGGCGAATCATAATTCTTTATAGGTGGTGTTAAGTATGGACCGCTGGCTGAGTATGGAACTAGGCTCAAGTCGGGCTGTAAACAATAAAAAAAATTGATTACTCTTCATGTACCCACAGTATTATACATGTATTTTCGCATCGCAGGCATGGCGTCAGATATCTACGAAGCTTTATGGCTATAATTAAAATATACCAAATACATCAATATTTTCAGGGCAGGCAGAGAGTATCGAGCGCCAAATGCACGAGCTTATTCGTGACATTTTTGTTTATGTCATACACACGATCTATATCGGTAAAAACATTATTACTGCAAAAATAGACAGTTTCAGATGACTTGAAATTATTTAATTTCTATATATAGTAAGAGATCTTCAATCCAACTGCAATTGGATACCATAGACTACATAGAGATTCTACGTATTTGTATAAGCGGTAGGTGTCGCGTGGCAGCCAATCAGAAAACTTTTTAAAGTTGTGAATGAAACCCAAGAAATAACAAAGATTTTTTATAATCCGAACGCTCGTATCCCCAAAGTAAGCACAGAGTAAGGTACGAGCAGGAATTCACAATTAGCTGAAGATGTTTATAGTCGAAAAATGAGATAGTTGACATATCTTTCACCAACCGAGCACTACTCCGATCCAGCGTAATGCTGTTTTTTATTATACAACTAGCTGAGCCGGCAGTCGTTGTCCTGTCCTAACTATGAAATATTGTTTTTTTTTTTTCATATATTCTCCTGACACTAACTAAAGTATCTTAATGCCCATATCCCCAAGGAGATTGGCACAGGCATAACCAGGGTACCCACGACTGGCCGAAGATACTAAGTCCGACAATATGATGGGTGGCAAGCCAATCGCCAACCGAGCTCATTTTTCTATATTTGTTGCCTGACCGGACCTGACCTCAAGAAGTCAAGTCCGACGCCGGACCACTAGGCCACAAAGGCGATAATACTTAACACAACAAAAAGGAAATAAGCAAAATTAGTCCATCCGTTCATGCCTGATGCAGTGGTTCCCTTGATATGGGGTTTTATATTTTGAAAAAATCAACTTTTTTTGAGTTACCCAAACTGACCCAAGTAGTAAGATCAAATCCCCGTATAATGCTTTGCTCACACTCACCACTAATCACAATTAATATTTTCAACTCTATCTCTTACTGCCACAAGTTTGTCAATGCTATCATTTAATCAACGGCCAAATGTTAAGACACGCACGCTAAAGAAGACAATACCACATTGAAACCCCAGTAAGACAGACATGACCTTGACAAAACAGTAAATGACCCCATAACAAAACAGTAATAAAATGCGACGAATAGAAACTCTAGGCATTGCAGGAAATACATCACAAATTGAATAGGGAACAGAGTCAACCAATATACTTATTCACAGCTATAAATCGTGCCGGACGAAATTTTAAAATTAAATATCTTCACCCTTGTATTTTTGGACAGATAGGAAGAGGTACATCTAGGACACCTACGATTAGAAAAAGGTAATTTAATCCCACAATGTGATAGGGTTGGGTAAACCTGTAATATTCAAAACCAAAAAAAAAATTGCCAAATAGTAAACATGTACTTAACACAAATTTTCAGATCCATATCAGTAATTAGTTTGGTTGGAATTCAGTTCAGAAATCAACTCAGCTGACATATACTTCAAATGTCCTGTACATTCCATGTTTCAAGTCAAGAAAGTTAGTTGAGCCATGTAAACATACTTACACATATCTTCACACCATGTCCCTTCCATTACCAAATATTCTGAGTTTCATGTCCATGATTCCTGAACTGCACAACCTATGGCTTAAAGATCTTTACAAGACACTTTGTAAAGATCTAACCAACCCAAAAATGACCCTATCAACCCAAAAAAGAATAAATAAAATTGGATTGGGAGTTTATGAATTATCACTAAAGTTTACTTTTTTCCCTCTCCCTGGACATAATATCTCATAAGTAAACAGAAAACAGAAATCATGCAACATCGAGTAATTTGGTCATAATGGGTTCTGTTTACTAAATGTCAATTGCATCCGTAAAATAAATAGACAGAAGAAAACTCTAAAAATGATTAAAATGTGTGCTGTGTAGAAGCCAAAACCTATATTTTTAAATGTTTTTTAATTTACTAAATTCATCCCTCTCAATTTTTTTTATATGTTTCGCTTCTGTGGTCTAGTGGTCCGCCGTCGGACTTGACTTCTTGGAGCCCCGGGTTCAATCTTCAGATCGGGCAAAAATAAATAAATTAGAAAATGTATATTTTCAATTTTCTAATAAAAATAAAGTTGCCCGAGATTGGATATGTGCCCAGTTGGCTTGCCACCTATCACATTGTGGGACGTAGTCTTCAGCTAGTCACGGGTGCCTTGGTTGTGCCTCTGGCTACTTTTTCGGGGACATGAGCGTGAAGATACTTTTTTATGAATAGATTTATACGTTGTAAGAGATATCTTACCATGATTGCTTCATTATACAAATCTTCTGATTCTTCATATAACATATCGAGAGCTCTTTTTTGAGATGCCATTATTCTATCGATTTGTGCTATGTTATTCATATATTCTTGTTTTTTGTAACGTGACCACTCTTTTAGCAACAAAGCACGAGCTTCTTGTTCCTGTTCTGGTACTATTATATTTCTCTTCCTTCTCCTGAACCAAAATATTTACGGAAACATATTAAGAAAAATAGAATACAAACACACTAAAAGTGCTGGAACTCGGTTGAGAAAATTAACTACAATAATAAAATTTATGAACCTATTCACAATAACATTTTCATGTGCAGTAAATGGTCACTTATGTGCAACCCAAAGAATTGGCAACAAGCACAAAACAAACATCAATTTTGAAATTTATAACTTTATAACTGCAAGTCTTTTAAAATTATAACAAAAAAAATATTTTGATAATGTTTACTGTTCAAAAGTCAGTAAATATTCTCACACCCATATCCCCAAAGAGGTAGACAGAGGCACAATCACAGAACCCACGACTAGCCGAAGACACTAAGTCCTACAACGAGATAGGTGGCAATCCTATCGCCAACCGAGCACACATCCAATCCCGAGAAACATTTTTTTTATTAGAAAATTAGAAAAACCACATTTTTTTTTGTTGCCTGACCCGGGGCCTCATGAAGTCAAGTCCAACATCTGGACCGCTACACCACAGAGGCAATTATTCACAAGGCAGAATAAAATAACATTAATGTTTTTTTATTAACCAAAGATGAATAAAAAGGAGGAAGCAAAATACCTCACTATCTAGTCACATTGAACTATAACTATACCCTTCCAATGATACAAATGTACTTGATGACTTACCCTTTTTCATCTAACAAGTGTAGTGGCGGTTCAACTTCGTCTATTGGCTTTAACTGTCTAGCATTTTTTTCCAATCTTCTGATTTGTTTTTCTAACTTTTTCCTACGTCTTTCCTCTCGAGCTTTAACAATAGCTGGATCCATTTTTTTCTTTTTTTTCAAAGGCTCAGCCCTTTAAATTAGTACCACAAAGACATATTTTAAATTATTAATCCTTACTAACTCATTAATCATTATATATATCGAGGAAGAGATAAGGAACTGCTCAACTAATTACTTCGCTTCAGAAACAGTTACTTAGTACACCAACTTTAACACCTTAAAAATAAGTATCTACCTAAGTTAGTTATATTACAATTAATTTTTAAGTTGTAGATGGAACTGGAAATATGTTCCTATTGCAATATTTAAGTTATCATTGTCTTACCTACTGAGAAAAACTATAACTTACTGAGTATCTGCAATAAGAACTCGTCCATGAGGATAGTTTCACAGTCCCAAGAGTAATGGAACTTCTCAAGTGTCTATGTCCAAATACTATAGATTGGAATCGCCTTTACTATTTTAACAAGATACTTTAAAAGTCAAACAGTTAATCTGCATAATCTGCATAACATTTTTTTATAATTTTCTTTTGTTCAAGGTCAGCGAACAAAAAACACAGGTTTCCTGGTGGTAAATGACTACCGTGGCCCATAGAAACCATAGGTACTACAGGCCAATATGGAAGGGCTATTGTGAAAATCTACCAGCTACCCTACCCACCAGACCAGAACAGATGCAGCCATAATGACTCTGAACGAATAGGTAAGCCGGTGGATACCCATCCGGGTAAGTTAGTGCACAACACTCTGACACCAGTAATTACAAACAAAATAAAATAAAAAGTATCTTCACGCCCATATCCCAGAAGAGGTAGGCAGAGGCACAACAAGGGCACCCACGACTAGCTGAAGATACCAAGTCCCACAATGCGATAGGTGGCAAGCCTATCGCCAACCGGACCCATATCCTATCCCGAGCAACATTGTTTTATTACAAAATTGGAAAAACCCAATTTTCTTATTGTTGCCCGACCCGGGACCTCATGCAGACAAGTCCAACAATTAAACCGCTAGACCACAGAATAAGTCAAAATTTACCATAGCTGATTAGATGTGTGAAACTGTAATACTCCAGATGCTGATACATTCTTTAATGAAGTCCTGTTTGTAGCACTTATAGCTAATCTAAAAAAAAAGATATATATATTAGCGGTTTTTAATAATAACCTATAATAGGTTATACGAATTGGTAATTAAAATTTACCGGGAAAATTGCGATAAAATCCCCAAATTAAACATTTAGGTTAATAAATATACTTATATGTTTACAGCCGAAATTTTAATACCAAAAGCTTTGAAAAGCTTAAATTCAGCACAAAGCTAAGATTTTTAATTTCTATTTTTCTAATTTATCTGACCTTTGACACCTGATTTCAGTGTTGCCAACCCCAGTGAATAGAAAAGCAGCAGATCAATCTTAAAAAAGCAGTAGAAAACAGTAAATTTACGTTTCAAACCATTAAATCTACTGTCCCAAAAACCGTTCAATTGGGACATAGAATTAGTTATACTTTATAGACTTAGATGTATAGGTAATGAAACTACTGCAGCACTACCAGTAGTACTTCTTAAATTAACACATTTTTGATGTGAAACATCTATAGGCGCACGTAAAACAGATTTCTCGCGTGGCGACGCATGCCGTGGTGACGCGTCGCCACGTTATATCGACTTTGCGATTCTCTCCTATCGTAATATTTTATTTTTTCATTATGACATATTTAGTTCATACCACAAGCTGTGATTTTTTGCATTTTACTTTTACAAAATAATATTGATGTTTCACATCTGCCAAGCGTCTCGTGACGGGTTACTTTTTTTTATAAAGTACATTACTGAAAAAAAAATTACATAATTTTATTATTCATTAAAAATAGGTATTCAAAGTTGCAAACTTTATTATTAAAAATAGGTACTTAATCAAAATTACAAACTTTATTCATTAAAAGTAGGTACTCAAAATTACAAACATTATTCATTGTTGTGTATTACTCTATCCTCAACATTTTCTGTTTCATTGTTTTTGTTAAAATCACACATCCTTGAATTAAAATTTTTCATATACTTTTCAGTAGCATTCGTAACGTTCGTTTATTTCGAATTTTGTATGTAAAATGCCTTTGATCGGCAATTACCGTATATTACGGAAATTGCCGTATCAATAACAGCACTGGCGTAAAAAACAGTAGAAAATCGTACTAAAACAGAAAACACTGTTGTCACGTTAAAAACAGTAAATCTACAGTTAAAACAGTAGGGTTGGTAACACTGCCTGACTTGATACATTTGACAGTTCATCACAGTTGGTTGACACATGACAGACAGCAGGCGACAACGTTTGAATGTTGCCAGTTTTACATTCTAAGGGGTCGTACAATGCAGCTCATATTCGTATATTGGTGTAGTCCCTACGTCTAGAAAAAAACGTGTCTCACCAGCGAGGCTAGAAAGTACACTTTCGTCTTGGCACGATCGCGTCGTTTCGCTTGGACGATGCGTCTCCTTTCAAAACGTCAACGTTTCTTAAAAAGCTAAAATAATCAAGACTTCAAGCGATATCGTGCAGACTTTGAACAATGACCGAAATTGATTGGAAAATTTGAAGTTTTTCTCTATGGAAACGACGTAAAAAGTGACAAAGGCTTGGCGTCAATTTCTTTTTTTAAGCATCTGTAGTGAATGGTGGCAAACGTGGCGGCTCCGAATGTGTTGTCAGTTTCGTGTAAATTAAAACTTGTTTGACTATGAAAGCTGGAACTCGGCACATTCGAAAAACCCTTTTTATTTTTAATTTTAAAAGAGTACGATTATTTTCCTAATGATCCAAAATAATTTAATTCGATTTGGCGGCAACGGGGAATACACGATATAATAATTTCTTCATGATTATTTCATTTGTGCATCTTCACTGAACAAAATTGTACAAAATGCCACCCAATTTAATAAATTTCTCTCAATATTAAGACAAAATGTACTAGTTACAAAAAAACTACGACCATCTTTTCTGTCAATGGAGCCAAAACTCAGTTTGGTCTTCAGTACAGGGACAGACAGACAGACAGACAGGGACAAAGAGTCGAGTAACGAGTCGGGCAACCATGCAGCCTGCCAGTAACAATTCCACAATTCCTTGCATGGTTTTTCACTCGATTGCTCGGCCAATAACGAACAGAATTTGATAGTACCTTTACCTAACACCTTAACACCTTATGAAGGGGGTCTCATATTTATTTATTCCTTAGTGTACATACAATGTTATTAGGAAATTGAAGATTTAAATAAACAGACAAAAAGCGCCCTTATCATAGAAAAATATTTCTTACGACTAGCCCGGTTACAGGAATCAACCAAACTAAAAGTAGACATGTAAACTAAACTAATGAAAATATAAATCTAACAAAAGAACAAAAAAATTGTTGCGTAGAAAGAGTACTAGTAAGTTTTTAAAAAAAATATGTACAAGGTAATTGCTACGAACCTGTCAAGAAAGTGAATTCCACAATCTAACCATATAAGCAGAAAAGAAATGATATCAAAATCTTGAGTAAGAGGGAGAACAACGCTACGTAAGGAGCTCACGTTAAAATTCTATGGTTCATTAGGTACCCAAAAAAATTACTCTAACATGGAGATAAACTGGACAACGAGGATTATACGTATTACAAAACAAAGTCCCCCGGCTGCGCCTGTTTTAATGTTCGCGATAAACTCAAAAACTGCTAAACGGATTTTTATACGTGTTTCACCGATAGTTAGATTCGATTTATTCCCAAGTAATGTTTAAATGAATAATCAATTATAGTTTTGTGTAAATTTGTTGAAATATGACAATATTTGTTCAACAAGGAAAAAATATGCACGTTGGAAGCTTAAACCGAAGACATTGAAAAAACCTTTGTGGAAGAGTTATAACAAATAAATTCATACCTACTCTAAGTTAATTTGACAAGGTGCTACAACCATTTAATTAAGATAGTTTTGTCCCTATACTTCGATAATATTATTTTATGATAATAAATACATATGTTTCATAGCAGGTACATTTACCTTATTGGAGTTACCATAATGGCTTCGTTAAGCAAGTTTATGTGAACAGTGAAAATTTTATTTTCACTGCGCTAAACGCTTCTAAAAAAAGCCTCAAACTACATTTCCTGTAATCTGACGCTTTTCTAAATTTCCTGCTCTTGGGATGTATTAATATAAAGTACTATGCCAAGAATATTTTGCTAAGTAGGTACATAATTCACTATGAATTTTTTACCAAGTATGATATGGTTTCAGTGTATGACAATTAATGTAGGTCTACCACCTCCACATTTTGTTTGAAATTTAATTCAGAAACACTGACCAAACTTATTATTTTTCCCCCTTATTGGTCTGGGTACGCTGAGCAGAATAGACCAAGTGCTTCTCTACCAGGCAGCTCGAAAGAGGCAAGCGTAGGTGATATTAAAAAATACCACTGATTTTAGAGTGCAGTGCAGTAATTTGCACAAGTAGAGATCCACCGCATTACCTATTCCTACCGCCTTAATGTCTCTGTCATGTTTTGTTATGGCGGGCAGAGTAGCCAAACTTGTACAATTGGCCTATCATCCCGGCCACATGACTGCAACGCACCTATAACTTCTGTGGTGTCTATAGGCAACGTTTGCGTTTTAACATCAGGAGACCCGTGTGCTTGTCTGCTGACCTCTCACTTAAAAAAACCAAATTCCCAACTTTGACAGAAAGTTAGAATTAACATATTTGAAGTGAAAACTTACTAGATACTAGGTAAGGGGAAATCCTGATACTTTGCCTGTACATTTTTCTTCTGCTAAGTAACAGTGCTTGATTAAAACCCTTTTAAGTAAAAACTTCTTTAGCGGCGTTGCGCACTTTTTTGGAATGGGTAAAAACTCGCGTCAGGAGACGTAACCTAATCGAAAATTCGTAAGACGTCGCAGGGCGCTTGCGCGAAGGTTCGTGTTGTCATGTTTGTGTACGATAGCGTAATAAATGAATATTGTATTCTACCACATAAATGAAAGTACTTTCATATTGATAATTAAAGCGATTCGTGCAAAGTTTTTTCCTAACCATTCCAAAATATCAAAAATGCACAACGATAATACCTATACAAGTTTTCACTTCTGCCGGCACTCTCGAAGTGCATCCTGTCGTTTTTTTTATTTCTGCGGTTGGTTTACAATTACGTAGGTACCATTCTAGAATAATATTAAGGAATAGAAATACTCTTTAGTAAGCTTTTGCCAAAAAAATTCAAATATGTTGGTAGGTACCAACTTAAGTAGGGTTTACATGTTTTGTTAGCTATGTGTGAAGGTTAAGTAGATTATCACCAACAACGTACCTACAAGAGTAGATATTTATATTCCTTGATACCTACCTAACTAGTGGGAGGGATGGAAATTATAGATACCTAGTAGAGAGCTTACTTATAAACATTTTTTCCTATGACTGTACTTACAGGAAAAAATGAGTTTCTCTTTCAAATGAAAAATACCTCATTACCTATCGCATGGCGAAGATTTGTATTCAAAACGAATCTACAAAGGATAATGAAAATCATAAATTTAATTGAGCAGGGACAATGTTCCTAATAATATGTTTATAGGAGCCGCTTTTATGTTTTTTGTCTCATTATTTTTATCTTTTATTATTGTATGAAACAAAGATTCTGGTATAGTTTTGTGCTTGATTCCAGTACTGATAGTTTTAGACATCCTTTGCAGTCATTCGAGCGTCAGGCAATACCATGATATCAGTCGTGGTTGCCGTTACAATATTCGTTAATTGGTTAAAAATATCGACTTTATGCAAACACCAGCCACATCCTTACCTGTTAGGTAACTGGTTAGTCATAGCAGTAACTAGAAAAAATACAGCAAAACCTACCGCGTATAGGACGTCTTACGATTTACCGTTCATACGTAACTATACAATGAGCGTTGCCAAAATAAAGAGGAAAATCTAATAAACGTGAAGTCATACTTTGTTGCTTTGGTATGTTTTTCGATGAACACCAACATTGACACCTTCAAAAAAAAGTTTCGAAACATATTTTATTTTCAGTGTAGGTTTTTCTAATTTTTTTGGTTTCCGGAGACCGCTTTCGTCTCCACGGAATTATCGGTATAAAAAGTTTTACCTCCGGTTTTTAATGCGAGCACATGTTAGAAATTATTTACATACATATTATAAGATAATACATATCTTTACGCCAAATTCCTAACGTAGGTAGAGAGTATCGAGTTGCAAACATTACGATCCTGGCAGACCTACCTTGCTTCCCCCACATTCAGTATCCTTTTGACATCACCTTCTTATAACACCCAAGCGATTTGATAGTGGAATGTCAACATAGGTCTATCCGGGTACCTAAATCCAATCATATTCGCATTGTATATCCGCTTTGTCATTTTTTCATCTGTAATTCATTCTACATGTTCGAACCAGCTTAGCATGCCCATCCTCATTTTAACATCAACACTTTATTTCTTTCAAAATCAAATTATTTATTACTTACAAATATGATATTTAATCAAAAATTTAATAAATAAATAAATAATAAATATTCCTGGACAAGCTAGGTACACAAATTGAATCTAATTCAAAGTAAGCAAATTATATGCTTACTTACCTATGTTTGGGTGTTAATCAGCGATTCTAATACATAGAAATACTTATATAGATACCAGAATAAATTTAATAAATACCCAGACCCTGAAATGTAGACACCTTAATGTTCATTACACAAATGCCTGCCCCCGTCGGGAATAGAACCCAAGCCTCGCGGTCGGTGTAGTTAGGCTCGTACGCTAGCCACTCGACCAATGCAACATTAATTTATCATGCAAAACTGCAAATAATTTGAACTTCTGTAAAATCTTAAATCTTAGCAATCTTCTTAAACCATAAGAAATTTTGAGTTTGAATTTTAGAGAAATATTTTTTTTTATGTTATTGGAAGGCAAACAAGCAGATGGATTTCCTGATGGTAAGATATTCACGCCGCCTAGAGACACCAAAGGTGATAATGGTGCGTTGTCAACCTGAAGCCGGGATGTTAGACCTCGAGCAAAAGTAAGTTTACCGGCTACCTTATCCTCCGAAGCGGAACACGTCAACGTTAATCGCTGACATTATGGCGGCAGGAATAGGTAAGGCGGTGGTACCAATCCGGGCGAGTCGCTGCGAGACTCTACTACCTAATCAGCTGTCACGGTGTTAGTGACGGTAAGCCTATGCTCCCCTATTACGAGCTGCCTGGCAGGAAGGCAGATGGTCTATTCTGCAAAGGAGCCCGGACCAACAAGGGCAGTCAGTCGGGGATTTCAGTTTTTTGTCCCTACGTTGTGGTTTTTTTTTTGTTATAGAGTAAAATAATTACTATTTTGTTCTGGACGAAGTGTTGCGATAATGAGATTTACACATTTTGTACCTCAAAAATTCGCAAGCTTAAGGCTAAATTTGCATTTTAAAAAACACTTTTTAGGACTCGGACCACCTATACACTACTGTTAATTATTAATACATAGTCAATAATTGAATATTTTTTTTATATTACATTGCATATATATTATTTTAAGACAGCGATAAGGTACCTAACAGCGTATCTGCGGATAGTTATAGATTTTTTTGGAAAAGTAGGCAAAAAAACAAGGGATTCACCTGATGAACAGTGACCTCCTCCGTCCACAATCAGCTCCAAGACTACGCACTAGTCTTACCCCTTTCAACAAAACCAGACACTCTATCCGTATTTTGTATTCATGCTTTTTTGAAAATATTGATCGTTCTGTAACGATAAATCCTGAAAATAGATTCTTTACGGGTTAAAAAAACTACTCTATCCTGAAATAAAGTTGCTAAATTTTATATATCTAACTATTATATTATATATTATTAATATAATACATATTATTATTTTATTGAAGCTACAGCGCCGGTAGCTTAAAATAGATAAAGCATATTTCACTTACTAAAGAACCCTAAAATTTCATCATCGTTAAATCTACAATACCACAGACAAGTGAGCAGTATTTGTCATCATCTCATTCAGTTAAAGGCAACGATCACCATAAATTGTGTCAAAAGTTTGTGCTTACATCATATTTATACTATTGTAAAATATACAAGTGTACGAATATTCATGTGATAAATAAACATTCACGAAAAAAAGTAATTTTTTTGTTAACATTAAAAATATGTTTACACAAAAATCGTTCAACGATACTTTCGGTAATTTAAACTCGACTAACTTATTTTTTGGAGATAAGGATTTGGACCTGCTATCTGAATATAAAATCACATTGTGCCTTATTGGGATTCTAATTTTTTTGAGTAATCTACCAGTTGTGATATCGAGTGGTCTTATTTTGAAAAAGGGTGAGTTTTTTTTACACATTCTCCTCTTCCAACGGAACTTTATAAATGCGTTAAAAAATTGCTTTTGTCCTTAACTTAAAATTTGTCAACACTGCAAAAATGTGTTCTTATATCTGTTCTTAGGTCTCTACAGAATGAAGGTACTCTTCTGTGTACAATTATATTATCAAATGTAAAGGATGAATGCTTTTTTTATTCCAAAACACATCCGTTCCTTCATAACCGATTTTAATGTAGCTTACGTGGAACCTTTATCCTTAAAACAAAGAACATATCTTCAGTTATTGATAGGGAAAAACTCGGAGTAGATCATGTATCAACTAGATTTTATAACATTTTTTTTAAATACGAGTAGCTATAGTGTTGCTGACCTCACTGTTTTTACAACTACACCGTACTTTATGGACAAGCAGAATACTCAGCTCGAGAGATAATTATTTAAATGGATTGGACTGTTCCCTATAACGTCAGCAACAAGGGACTCAGACCGAAACACGGGTTTATGATGCGTTCTGCTTACTGGTTGGTATCTTCAATATACAGAGTAGAGCGGGCTCTACACAATTGTTTTTCCAGTTAAAAATAGACAAAACATATTTTCTAACAAGATCTGTATTTTTTTAGCATTGGATAGAAAAAAGGGTATTCATAAAAAAGGTTAAGGATTGGCATGATATTACGACGTACACATTAGACAGTGTAGACAAAGTACATGATCAATGTATCGAGTATTTTGCAGAAATCTATGAGCTTAGGTCTTGTTACCCAAAAGTCACCTCTTTACCCAGGAGCCTGACTAGGGAGATTATGACGACTTATGACGTAGTTTCAATAATTGAGCCTGATTTTGTGAACTCAGGCAATAACTTGTGGCTTTTTTATTATAAAAAGAAAATTTTAAAAAAATAGCCGCCTGCTTAAAAATAAATAAAATTTTACTAAAGGACTAAAAATAATGGAACAAACCCAATAGCTAATCATTTTAAAAATAACACTAAATAACTACATTATAAATACAACTATATCATACATAGTTCTATAACCATCACACCTATACACATATCATATTTTTTTTGCAAAGTAAAATATTATTAGACGGGAGTCGGGACCGATTTTACCAAGGAAAATTCCCGCTCGTTGCTATTAATTTTCGAGAAGCATTTAACTTTTACGTTTACTTAGGTACTATTTAATCGTTAACCGAAACGAAACCCCCTCCACTTATAATTATATTAATTATAATTTGCGTATTATGCAAGTCTACCGGCTACCTTCCGGACCGGAACATGACACTAAATTATGGCGGCAGGAACAGAAAAGGCAATGGATCACTTCCCAAGCAAGTTACTACATAGCATTCTATAACTACTCACCATTGATCCCCGCGATCATAGAAGACCTCGCCACGTGTTATCGGATCCCCCGGACCCAATAACCGCGGCAAACGCTATTCTCCCAACTGTAAACCGGAACACGACAAACTCACACCACCCTAACACAACACTGCACCGTCGCCGCCGGTCTCGGCGACGAAGACCTCTTTTGCGCCCGGCGCCTAACGCCGAGCGACGAGCCACAAATACTCCTCCACCAAGTCCACCCAGTAACCAGAACGCAGCACCAAGTCGAGGTACGGTCTCCCGGGAGACAGCCCTTGGTGCTGGCGTTGTAGGAAACAGCCCAATCCATCTAAATAATGATGTCTCGGGCTGAGCACTCTGCTCGGCCCACAAAGTTCGGTGAAGTTGTAAAAATCGCAAGATTAGCAACAAGTTAGTCATTCAAAAAAAAAAAAAAAATCGCCATTGATCTTGTGTACAACTATGTTGTAACCTATGATCGCCTCTTACGATCTACCTGATAGAGAGGCAAATATGTTATTCCTATGTTCTGTCCCCACTTCATAAGAATGAGGTAGTTTCGAAAAAATAATGATCAAATTCGTTACCACGTCGCGTAATAAAATTGGGATCGATTTTTTGTAGTTTTACTGCCCTTAAATTACCGATATATTTAATCTTAACTCATTTGTGGCAGTTGTAAAAGATTATGCAATCATTAGAATAAAACTTGATCGTAACCGATAATATTAAAAACTTTTTACATACTATAGGTACTTCTGTGCTTAAGTATAGTAATTACTAATTATAAACGTGTATCTACACTGTACATTTGTTAGACGACGATCAAGTTTTTATCTATACACATTATGCCATGGGAATTTCCCGATAAAATATTTAAATATAACATTAAAACATTTAAATTTGACAAGACAAATTATAATCCAAATTTACACATAATACAAAAAGTTTTGTTAAATATTGTAAAAACGTTTACTTAAGACATTTCGTAAAGTTACGCCGTATTTGTGAGAATACTCAGTTGATGTTTATTTATATGAGAATGTTACACATTAAAAATGTTTAAAATTTAAACACTTTCGTTCAGTAGAAATATATGTAACGATCGAGTAAAATTATTAATTTTTGTGTACGTAAACAATTTAGGTACTTTTGAAATCGAAGTCGGTGTTTTTGTAGTTTTACTGCGCTAAATTATAAGGTTTTATTTTTAAGTTACAAAGTAGCGGATAAGCCGACGGCTCTCCTGATGTTAGGAGATAACCGTGGTCTATAGACACAATGTTATTGGAGCATCACTATCGTATGTCTGGAATTTTAGGCCACGTGTGCAAGTCTACCTCACTCTTCAGAGTCTAGCTTGGAACACAACAATGGTGAACAAAGATGTTTTGATGGTAATTTATCAACCCTGTCCACGAATGTCCTCAAGACTATGAGTATCACATATGCATTAGGAATCGTTAAGGAATGAGTACGCTTTTCTTAAAGGTTTTTGAGTCTTATTCGGTTCGGAATTCCACAAGTAGTAACTAATCTAAAAGTAACTAAGTATGTAGTCTCAAAAAAGGTGTTGGGCGAAGTAATAAATGTCTTCAGAATCGCACGATAGTGAACCGTTCCGCATCGAGTTGATGGGCGTGATCCCTTAAGGTCTAACGAGATCAAACCAAACTATTCCTCAGAGCATTCCCCATGATATGTGCGACAGAAAACACCGAGAGACCCAATATCAGTTTCAAACGCCAAGGAATTAAGCTGATTTGATCCCGTCATTGACAAGTTCTACGCGACGCGGTCAAAGAGCTGTTACCGGAGAGCCCTGTCCAGACATGATAGAGAGAGATTACCCCATTCCATACGAGCCTGAATTGTAGATTCTCTCTCCCTCTCCCACTCCCTTAATGTCTCTCCTTCCCTCTATCTCCTCAATCTTGTGACAACCCTCCATCGCTAAATTACGTTGATCAAGATTTTTCATAGTTTCTCCATGGAGCAAAACTGTGTAATAGTGATCGTAGAAAAAGCTAATAGCAAACTATTAGGAGATTAATTAGTTGGACAAGTCCTTGCTACAGGTCCCAGGTGAATACCCCTGGTAACAGATACTACGTATTTTATATTTCTTTTTAATCTGCTTTCGTTCTTTCGTTTTATCGGTTTTCGTTTTTGTGTCTACTTTCGTTCATAAACTCATTCAGTGTAAATTTTTATTACCATATTACTTTAGACATTATCTGTCTGGCTGCCTGGCAGCTTGTAAGAGACGAGCATAGGTAAAATAGATCAGTATTAACAAGTCGTTTCTATATTCTAGCGGTCAGACGTTGGACTTGACTTCTTCAGGTCTCGTTTTCGATGCCCGGATCGGGTATCAAAAAAAAATAGAAATTGTATATTTTTGATTCTATTAAAAAATAACGTAGCCAGGAATTGGATACATGCCCGATTGGATATAGGCTTGCCACCTATCACATTGTGGGACTTAGTGTCTTCGGATAGTCGTGGGCGCTTTGGTTGTGCCTCTGCCTACTTCAGATACTAAATATATCGTTGGTGGCAATTGTGCTTGCAAATGTATAATATACAGGGTTACTAGTACCGAACGCATAATCTTTGTAGGACGACTTTAGTACATCAAAAGAAAATACTTTTGTTCTACAACTTCTAGAAAATCGCGAAATAATAATTTGATCCTTCATATATCAGAGAAGGATGATCTTTTTGTATGGAGAACCACATTCTTTGTTTTGCGATTTTCTGAAAGTTGTATAACAATAGCTGTTGTTGCTTTTAATGTACTAAAGCCGCTCTAAAAAGCTTATGCGTTAGTCACATGTTACCCTGTATATAAAATGAATCCCCATTTGGCGAGGTCATCGCATCTTATCAAAACGGAGGAACCAATTTACTAATTCTTATTTTATTACTGTTACGAGAAAGTTCTTATAAAAAGATAAAATAAGAAAATTGCAGAGAAAATAGAAAAACAATGCTTCAATCCATACAAACTGTTAGTAGCTGTTACAATAACGTCAAGCGACACGAAGTTCACCGGGTTGGCTAGTTTTTATAAAAAAAGCCGTGATGAAAACAATATCTTTTTTATTTACGTGATCACAATTACTTAGTAGGTAACATAAAAAAACTGTTCTTTTAATATTTAAAATCAACAACATCAACATCATCCAAACAAGTTACTTTAACTTGTAGCGACTTCAATTCTCTCTTCATCTTTTCTACTGTGTTGCATCTTTTCAATTATAAAGTATTTCAATTATACCCAGTATAACATTTTTGAAAAATACTAATGTGTCGCTATCTTAACTAATGAGGGAATCATCTAATTGCTGGGTTCAACGCGGAACATGACAATGGCAAGTACTGGCGGAAAGAATAGGCAAAGCGGTAGTACCAACTACCAAGTATGGCCTAGTAAATTGATAGAATTGTTATAAGTAACTTACATAAAGAACTGAAATCACGACGAGACTAGAGACGAGAAAATTGAAATCTACAAACTGCAAAGCATTCAAAATAAGAAACAGTTTACACTTTACAGTACAATTATTTAATACTGCAGATCAAGCGCTAAAAGAATTAAAGTGTCTAATAATATCACACAGAACGTTTAAAAGTTCAACGTTTAAACGCTGTCTGATTCCATTCAATAGTGTATTATGATAAAATAGCAAATCAAGCGCTGAATGATATAAAGTGTCTTATAATATCAAACAGAACATTAAACAGTTAAGGGTTTAAGCGCTTTCTGATTCTATTCAAATTTATCTTGATAAAATAGCAAAAAAAGCGCTGAATGAAATAAAGACGTCTAATAATACAGAGTTTTACGCTTGTTGTAGATTTAAAGCGCTGGCGATGGAATGTTGCATTATAGCTATCCGTTTTACGAATCTGACGCGAGTTTAGAAGTTTTACTCATTCCAAAAAAAGTGCGAAACGCCACAAAAGAAGTTTTCACTTCAAAAAATAACAATATGTAAAGCATATACCTATACCTGTTAAAAATATTAAATAAAATACATGTATTTTCAATCAGACTTTGTATTTTTCAATAAAATACACAAACTTTCGATGAGTTCTTAAGATGTGTCTTTTGCAAGTTTTCGTTTTTTACATATATTTTACATTGTGTTTTTCGTGGTTTTTTTAGTACTATTAATAATAAAATAACCTTAATAACCATCCTCCTTTTCTTTATTTATTTTTAGAATTATTGTTCATTTGGTTATTCATTTCCATAGTGCCATTGTCATCGTTTGTTTTTTTTTCATTTATTATGATTTTTGAAAAATAAAATTGATTAACACACGTATTATACAAGTTGCTTTTATATTTTTTAAAAGCCCTAAATTTGTATTAAGTATTCCAGAGTAACGTTTTTTACTAAAAAGATTCAAAGTCGCGAAAAAACAAATGAGTATCTTTCACCATTTTCATCGCTAATCTGTACCAAACGTACCAAACTAAAAAACAATAAATGACATCGGACTATTCGTTTATGAATAACCTAATTTACATTTTGACTTCTATCTCTTGTTCACAAATTATAAAGTAATAATGTATGCTCTTGTTTTGGTGCCATCGAGAGAAAAGATGTTCGAAGTTTTTTCATAATTATTGAATTTCGTGTTGATATTGAGAGAAATTAGTCAATTTTGGTGACATTTTGTACAATTTTGTTCAGTGAAAGTGCACTAATGAAATAATCATGAAGAAATTAGCGTATCGTGTATTACTTCGTTGCTGCCAAATCTCATTACATGAGCTTGAGTAATAAGGTCACCGCTTAACCCAAGAGCCTGACATCACTTACTGACGTCTTATAACTGATGACTAATTATAGTTGATTAAAATGGAAATAAAATTTGGTGCAAATTTCTACTTGACTAATGGCAAAATACTAAAGAAAAAAAAGACTTTTATATCTCACTCACGGGCACCACTTTAGTAAGTGTGATATAAAAAAGTTTCTATAGCTTTGCTTGGAACATAAAATACCCATCCACCAGCCAAATTTCGTTACGATCTGTGTACTACTAGTACTAGTAGCGATTCATGCCGAATTTAGTTAGATTCGGCATGAATCGCGTTCGGGATACAGACCGACAGAAATAAAGACAATAATACTAAAAATGTGGTGTGTTGTCTATTTTTTAGATAGACAGAATTCACTCTTCTCTTTAAATATCTGATGTATAAATTACGTAATATTTTAATAGCACGCAATTCGTGATATTTTGTAAAAACATTAGGCAATTTGATGTTTTAACAAAACATTTAATTCCTTTAGACTTTAATTTTAGTGTTGTAATTTATGTCTAATCTCAAATAAAACTGTTTCACAAAAACTTGAACGTCGAAACGTCTGAAAAGCAGTAAATAATAACCCTTTTTTATAAACCTTAATTATTGTTATTAATCAAACTACTTTAAATGGACTCCAAAGTAGTTTTGAATTCGCATATATGTAAAAATATGTAAGCATTTATTTAAGCACACGTTACTCCTAATAGTAAAATAACCATGTTTTATGGACACCATGGATAATATATGGGAGTCGCTGCCCCGCGGTCGGGGTCTTGGAACAATTGTGGAAGTCTACCGGCAGCCATATCCTCCATCATATCAGAACATAGCAGGAATAGGTAAGGCGGTGTTTTTTTACCTGTAAAAGCTTTATTCATATGGAGCTTACAAGTGGTACTTGTTGCGTGTCGACATTGTTATAAAAACTACTACCGGTTTACCCACCGCGAGCGGCGGTGGGTAAACCGGTAAAGTTTGTATGTATGTATGTATGTATGGATGTTTGTTACTCTTTCACGACCGAATGGCTGAACGGATTTGTCTGAAATTTGGAACACGAATAGATCGTGACTTGGATTAACATATAGGCTACTTTTTATCTCATTCACACAATGGGTTCCTGTGAAAACGCGGGCGAAGCCGCAGGCAACAGCTAGTCTCAAATATTCTGATACTTCATACCATAGCACTCAAGTCAGCCTTTTGGCTTGATAGTTCACGGTGAAAATTATTTACTTTAACTTGTAATCATATTTACTTAATCACCGCATACTTGCTATGTTTATTTTAAGAACAATTGTATGTTTAGTATATTAGTAAAGTGAACGGGTCATAAGTATTCAATAGTCTACGTCGTCTGGTTTTTACTGTTACTGTTATGGCAAAGACAGCGTATAAACAAACAACTCTCATGATGTTAAAGACTACCGTGGCCTATAGGTACTGTAGATGTCATACGACATACGTTAGTCGTCATGCTGTGGCCAGAGTTTTAGGTATAATACACAAAACTACCGGCTATTCAGTCCCAAAGCTAAAAAAACACAGTGAAAATGTTGGTAGGAATAGGTAAGGTGGAGGATCCCTATTCGAGCACGTTGCCGCACAGCACTCGACAGCCAGGCAAGGAAACAAGTGGTTTATTGGACCAAGTATCTTCACGCCCATATCCGAAGAGGTAGGCAGAGGTACAACCAAGGCACCCACGACTAGCCGAAGACACTAAGTCCCACAATGTGATAGGTGGCAAGCCTATCGCCAACCGGGCACATTTCCAATCCCAACCAACATTATTTTAAATTAGAAAATTGAAAAAATCCAATTTTCTTTTTGTTGGCCGACCCGGGATTCGAACCCAGGACCTCATGCAGTCAAGTCCAACACCCGGACCGCTAAACCACAGAGGTCAATACAAGAGAAAACAAAGGGAGACGGTTCCACTTCAAAAACTTTAAATGCTGTTTATTTTCAGGAAAGGAGCCAAAAAATACGTACTTGCTGATGGGCAATGTGTCTCTCGCTGACACTATCCTGGGCATATCACTTATACTTATTTCTATCGATGATCCACCAAGCTCAGATATACTCTGCCTGATTCAGCTTGGTAAGTATTTAGTTATAGCTGCAAAGTAAAGTTTATTTTATTTCTCCAAAGAAGAGAAGAGAAGAGATCGAGTTAAAATATAAACAGTGTATGCTGGTCAAGTAGTCAGAAACTTGTCTGATTATGCAACAACCATGTATGAACCATAGCAAATTTTCAGACTTCTAAACTCAACACTCACGCACGGAGGGTTCCGTACTATCATTTATAACAGAAAATCACGTCTGTTGTAGGTATACTAATTTTTAGTCTGTTTTGGTTGTAATATAAATCCATGAGAGTTTATTTTTGCTTTTCGGGTAGTTTTGATAAAATCTATTGGTCAATTCGAAATTGTATCCATAAAGGACTATGGTAACTAAATAGTGCACAATACGTGCCAGCATTTAAGTATATGTTGTCAAACACGTTATCTATTTAATAATATCACCTAGATACTACAAAGTTGAATTCTGTTTATAAAATAATGGAAAGTCATCGAAACACATCCGGGCAGTACATGGCTCGCTCCACGATGTTACCTCCCCCGCTACCCGCGCGGCCGGCTCGCACATATATTTCTAAAAAAATACTTACAAATATTCAAGTTTCTACCTGTTTATTAAGATCGAGTAAAAATTGCTAAAAAATACGTTTCTTGTATGGGAGCCGCGCCCCTTTAGTATTTACTTTATTGTTATTTAATTATTCATTTTGAAAGGTAATACACAAATAAATATTCTGTGAAAATTTGAAGCGTCTTGCTGTTATCGTTTTTAATATTGAGCAAAAATATAGGAAAAAACACGTTTATTGTCAGGGGACCCCTCTTAATATTTTATTTTATTTAATTTTTAGTATTTATTATTACAGCAGCAACGGAAATACATCTTTACGGAACTCTAAAAATGGAGTGTCTGTTTATAAGTATTAAAATTACCGTTTTTTACTACATGTAAATGTATATGCGGTACATATACCAAAACTACATTTTTTATTATTTTTGTCTGTCTGACTATCTGCTTGATCTGGCTAATCTTTAAAGCGGCTGGACCAATGTCAATGCCACTTAGCTGATGTAATAAGGAGCAACGTAGGCTGATTTTATTTTACTAGTGTTCGCCCATTGGTCGAAATTCGACCGTAATAAATTTTAAGATCTTGTTGATAAGAACGCCATCTTCATTTGTCAAGACCAACTACTTTGTTTCCTGAAAAGTTAGTGCGCCATTTGTGATATTTTATCGTTATCATCAATATATTTGTTTGTGTCTGTCAAATGCATGGTAGTGTGGTTAATGTTTTAATTTTTTGAATTAATGCACTTTATAAACATTATCATAAAAAAATATTAGCGTTCTGCACTTCTCCTACACATAAACTATAAGTTTGCCAAATTTTTATACTCCTCCGTCATCGCAATTTTTACGAAAAAGGATCCAAAGTTTTTGCTTCACGTATTAATATTATGATACTTTTTGTTAAATTCCTCGCGGATAAAGTCTCGGCCCAGCTGATTAAAACATAGAAGCAAATAGTCAGCAGCGTGAGGATCAGCATTATAATTTATAGGATACCTATTGTAAATTTTAAGAACTAATCAAAAAAACAAATGCGCACCATTAATTAAAAAACTAAAAGCCAAACAAGGATGTGACTATTAATAAAACTAATAAATAAATAAACTGATGGCTAACAGATTGGTTTGCACACTGACTGATCAGCTTACATGTTGAATAACTGGTTTACGCACTAACTGGCTGGCTTGCGCGCTTGCATGCTGGCTAGTCGGCTAACTCCACAGATAGATGATAGCCCTACCATCTAACTTTCTTAGAGTTAGCGTTTGCTGTTTCAATATGATAATTTCCCCTGATAGTCCCGACCTCATTAAAGAATGTAGGCAAGATGCTTTAGGGGCTTGTAAGAAATTAGTGTTACCTTTAGTGAACTCTACGGCAGAGTTGTGAACTCGCCCGGTTTGGAGACCTCCTGAATTATTAGTTTTGCTTTGACTTCCGTGCTCTATGTTATCATAATTTGTTTTGGGGATGGGGTAGACGGTAAACTTACTAGATAAAAAGCTTAATATTAGAATAGCAAATATTTTTGTTCACATTCTCCTTACAGAAAGCACTTGTGACGAGTCCATTTAATACTAACTAAAAACTACCACCGGATCGGAACGTGGCCTCTCATATATGAGAAGATCCGGCAAGAAACTCGGCGGGCTTGTCTTTTTTTCCTTATTCTTACAAATTAATTTAACTTTGAAACATTTTTTTAAATTTATTTAATGGCAGGTCTTTTATATAATCGGGAAGTTTATTGTAGAAGTGTACCTATACATTGTGCCTATGAAAGAATGGCTTACTCTGTGGAGACGAGACACATGCATAGCAACCTTAGGTTGACAACGCGACATTACTTGTGATTACTTCGGCAACTATAATCAATGCATTTATTCTTTTTAGGAGATAATTTAAATTTACATTAAAATAATAACGTATATTCAAGTCAATACAAGAAGTAGGTAGAGGCAGAACACCCACGATCAGCCGCAGATAATAAATCCCCCACAATGTGATAGGTGCATTGCACATATTACTTTATAATTTGTGGTGGCATGCCTATCGCTAACCGGGCATATATCCAATCCCAGGCAACATTTTTTTGTTAGAAAACTGAAATAAGAAACCCATAAAAATCACGCTTTAAAGCTTCAAAATTTTGACAACTTGAAAAAATTAAAACTCATTTCTATTTTTTGCTCAGGCACACTCGTTTCTCCCGCCATGGTGTCGAAATTCAGTGTTGGTTTGATAGCAGTAGACCGCTACATCTACATCCTCCACGGACTCTACTACAAGAGATGGTGTAACACTACCAGAGTACGGATCTGTATACTCATAGCTTGGATAGTTGGTAAGTTAGTTACAGCATTGGAAGATAAGCTAACCATTTCTAATCGAAAGGATATTAAAGGGGCCTAAATTACTCCGAAAACCATGTCTTTTATGTAACCATTTCGCTGACATTAATTAAAAAGTGCCCGATAGAGATCTTAAGGTTTATACCTCCTAATTAGATATACTGTGTAGATAAGTGGGTAATACAACGATGGCGTGGAATATCTAATTACCTACTTCAGAAAGCAGCTTTGGTTAACTTTAAGATGGGTTTAATTCAAACTTTCATCGTCCATTACAGTCCTTTGGTCGGTTTTTTGAAAAAAAATTAGCATATGTTTGAACTATATACCTATCAAAATTCGCCAAAATCGGTTTAGCAGCTTAGCCATGGAAGCGTAACATGCAGACAGGCTTTCACATTTATAATGTTATTATGGATAACGTACCTAAGCAGGAAAGTTATTTCTGGATATCATTCTGACATCTCGTGCTAGTAAACGACCCTATCTATGTTTAAATGATTTACACAATGTCACGTGGAAACACAGTTTATTCAAACATTACTTCTATGTTTAACAACGTTTTAATGCAAAATCACTAATGGCTTGTCGCTACGACGAGTCATTTAGAATTATATTATTTATTACTAACATTTTACCCGCGACTTTGTCAGCGTCGAATAGTTAAGTCGTCTTTGGCTAACTTCTACTGCTACATCATTTTCAGAACACTTTCATGCCTTTCATTTTATGTCCTTACATTTCATCTTGTGTGTGTGTGGCTATAGGAATATTTTATCATCACAAAATCCTATATAAAAAACACGTAATAAGCATAAAAAAATTACACGTTTATTACGTGACTACTCCATCAATAGCCAACCGATTTTGATAGTTCTTTTTAAGAAAGAGGACATAATGCTGAGGTAAATTTTAACATGATCCGACTTTTGGGTTTTTGAGTTAGTAAATATTCACTTATCCTGTATGCATTAGTAAGTGTAACTCAATAACTACTAATAGGATGTTGACAAAATTTATGTGGCACCATTTCGAAAACATTTGCAATCTTTCCAAAAACGAATTACCTATGAAATCGCGACATGGTACCCAATGAAATTGTTGGAGTTGGTCTTTGCAGTATTACTACGCTTAATTGTTGTCTACTCTTTTTGCATGAGCTGTATGTATCCATGTATTTTATATTTTTTTGACATTGAAAGACAAACAAGCAGACGGATTTCCTGGTGGTAAGAAATTCACGCCGCCTAGAGACACGAAAGGTTGTAATGGTGCGTTGCCAACCTGAGACCGGGATGTTAGGCATCGAGCAAACGTAAGTTTACTGGCTACCTTACCCTCCGTACCGGAACATGTAATGACGTCATGGCGGCAGGAATAGGTAAGGCGGTGGTACCAATCCAGGTGAGTCGCTGCGAAACACCGCCACCTAGTCAGATGTGAGCATAGGCTTACCGTCACTAACACCGTGAGTGCTAGTGACGGTAAGCCTATGCTCGCCTTTTACTAGAAGGCAGATGGTCTAATCTGCAAAGGACCTGGACCAACACGGGGAAAATGAATTATTAAATAACAAAATGTTTTATCGGGAGTCCCTATTTCAGGTGTCATTCTCGGTTTTATACCAGCTACGGGTTGGTCCAATAAAGAACTAAACACCACAAGATGTTTCTACGTCTCTCTATTTCCAGGTGCCATCATTTTATTAAACTCTCTCTTAAGTATCGTACCTATAATACTAGTAGCAATTCTGTACAGCATTATTTTAATAAAAGCAGTCAAGAATCTCAACGAACTTAATGCTACTGTTAAAAGATCTAAATCAAAGCATGAGGTACCAGAATTGAGAATAAACTACGGAAAAATGAGAAGAATGGCACAATCAGTAAAGCAGCCGAATAATTTTCGTAATGTTAAAATTAAAAGAAGTGCATCATTTGACGGAGGTTGTAGAAAACATGTAGCGGTTAATAGTGGTATAGATAGAAGAGTCAAAAGCAATGATAACCTTATCAATGATGTCAAATCTAATTCCAAGGACGATATTAATAAAAAAAATTGCTTTAGTTACGATTTTCATTTAAGCGTACAATCAATCAGCTCTTCAGTACCAGATGTGAGCTCGAAGATATCGCAAAGGAAACCAAAAAAAATAAGAGAAAGGAATAAATGGAGGGCTGTGACAATTGTAATGCTTACCTCTGGTAGTTTTATAGTGACATGGATGCCATTTTTTATAACTGCTGTATTTTTTGTATTCTGTGAGGAAAAACTGACAAATCCCAAGTGTTTGGAGCTCCGGATGATGCTCGCAGGACCGATAGCACTGTTAGCCTTTTCGAATAGCATTCTAAATCCTTTGATTTACGCATGGTGGCACAAAGGCTTTAAAAAAAATATATGTATATATTTCAAAAGGTATTTCCTGTTTAAACACTGTAATAAAGATATAAAAAGGTAATATAATATGCAAATGTGTGTATTATTTAAAATTTGTTCACACTTTTTTTAAAATAGCCGTTACAATTGAATATCATATTGTTTTATATAGATCATAATAATATATTGATAATAAAATATAAATATGAGATGATAATAATTTATTTATATGTTAGTTTTATTATTTATTTTTTACTCGATTAGATATAGACAATATGTCCTGCTAGCATTTACGATAAAAAGTTAGATTATTTTTCGTAAATTGCGGTCCACGACATTTTTCATCAACCAGCGCCCACTCCGTCTAAAACCGTTCATGACCCCCGATAAAACGTACTGGTATAGAAATAGCTAAAAAACATCTCGATCACATTAGCTTCTAGACAAAAAAATCCGCATCGAAATCGGTACTTTAATTTAGGAATTCTGGTATCCTATACAGACAGACACACAGAGGCACATCAAAATTAACTTTTTCCGTCGGGGAAATTTACATGAAATAAAAAAGTGACGTCATCAAACCGCACCCTTACGTCGCAGGAAATTAAAAATATACGATTACGCTAAGTTTGCTAAAGTTTTATAACAGGCGTGCTATTCTATACTAGTGGTCGCAAATTGGTCGAAATTCGACCATAATAAGTTTTAATTAAAAGTTATTCAATGTACCTAACTTATTATTGACAAGAACGCTATCTTCTGTTATCAAGACCAACTAGGAACTTTGTTTCCAAACTTTATGAATATACTCGTAGTTTGTGCGCCATCTTCGCCATCGTGATCTTTTATCGTTATCATCAATATATTTGTTTGTGTGTCAAATGCATTTTAGTATGTGTAACGTTTTATTTTTTGATGTAATGCACTTTATAAGCATTATTGCTTTAAAATATTAGCTTACTGCACTTCTTCTACACACAAACTGTAAGTGTGCCTAATTTCATACTCCTCCGTCAGTGCAATTGTTACAAAAAGGGGTCTAAAGTTCACGTTCAAGTGCTTCACGTAATAATATAATGAAATAAAAATGAATCCCCCTGTCGCCTAAAGATGATAATTACATTTGAACGGATGGACTAATTGTACTAATTCTTTTTTCATGTCAATAGAAAAATTGCAAATTGCAGGAAAAGTGGGAAAAACCACACTTTAATTTTGTCTAAACAAACTATTAGCTAGTAATAACAAGCGAGACGAAGTTCACCGAATCGACTAGTAATTTATAAAAAAAATCCCTATTTCCCTTAGGCATGGCGTGTACAGGGATGGACTAATTTTACAAACTCTTTTTTTAGCTAGGCTAATTATTGTCTGGAGTAGGTCCTCATGAAAGAAAAAAGTTTAGAAGTACGTACTAGGGTCAGCCAATTTAAAACATAAAATTCTAAAAAGCTTCTCTAACCTGCTGTACATAGGTAACATAAATGGCCGAAATGTGTTCATCATTACGGTATGCCAGGAAATGACATAACATTAACATCAGAAGTTTTTGTCAAGGCCACAGTATAATTGACTATAATATGTAGTAAACGAAGGCTAATCACTGCTGGTCAAGTTGAAAAATGCAAATTGGTAGTTCCTTTTATATTTCTTTCGTCTAAGCCAAACTCTCGACACTTTTCAAGTTTATACCAACTGATCCAGCTACTACTGAGTCGGTTATCCAAACCAATTTTTTTTTAAATAAATCTTCTCCTGACAACAAACAAACACAACAAAAAAATTGCAAGATTGGGTATTTTTATTATTATTTTTTTTATCTATAGATTTTATTTATCCGTTCAAGCATGTTGCCATTATCAACGGAAATAGGGATTAATTTACTTAGGTATATAAAGATTTTTAACATTATTTATATTATATGCATATGTGCGACTTAGTGTCTTCGGCTAGCTGTGGGTGCCTTAGTTGTACCAAAGACATTATATTTACTAATCTCTGGTTGTACCTCTGCCTACCCTTTTATGGGTACATGCGTGAAGATACTGTTTTCAATCTAACTCTTTCTCTGATCTCATTGATACGAAAGTGCTTTTCTAATCCCGAGTATCCCGATAGAGTTCCCGAGTTTGTAGAGACCTGTGCAGCAGCTTGTTCGAGTAGACACTTATCGCCTTATCTATTCATATCATGTGCCAGTCCGCAGGGTAGTGTAACCGGTAGACTTGAAAAATATGCCTAGCGTCTCGGCTGCGAGACAACGACGCACCTGTAACATCTATGGTGTCTATAGACCACCTGTGTCTTACCATAAGAAGACCCCGGTGTACTTATTCGCTGACCTATCACATAAAAAAAGATTTCAGTACAGGGAGGTAGTCGATTTTTCCGTCATTTGTAATTTGATTTAAAAATTGTTTTTTTTTTTTTATTTCAAAGAGCTGACTTTTTCTTTCGAGGTGTCCCATTGCCATGAAAACAAATCCTTTATTATTTGTGTATTTCAAAGAGTACAATAATATACGTATACAGGACGTGTATTTAGACGAAATCATATTAAACTTGAAGTCAGTTTTTATCGTTTTACAGCAATGCCTCAGCAACTCCAACTCACGATTAAATTAACTGACACTCAATGTCAATGGCAATATCAATAATTAACAATGATTTATACTAGTTGACATTATGTGCCAGTATGTAAAATAATAGCCCCACCATTATTTTGCAGTGGAGGCTATTGAAAATCCTTCTAGACCCATTAGTGGAGCCTAGCAGTGCGTCCTACAATCCGAAACCCATTTAAACTACTTTCCCTTATTTTTTTATAGTTATTCTGCTGTTCGGGGTTACGTAGAAACCAAACAGCTAAATACAAGTTTAAAACCTAAGTAAGTAGTAACTTGGTATGTTAATTATGTTTATTATTTACTATAAATAATGTCTAGTTTTCTAAATTGAATATTATTTAGGTAAATACTAAAGCGTTTTATCAAACCTAACAATAAATAAATACCGGCCGTTATATAATAAAATACAACTAAATTTGTTCAAAACTGCAGAGTCATCTAGTCCAAATAGACACATTCATCATGACAAGCAACATCCAAAGGCTCCAAATTACGGTTTATGATGTTTTAAATTAGGATGTCCAGATGATTACATCTTAGATTACAATGTTTTGGACGTTTGTGTTATTTAAAACATTTTTCCTTTAATGAGGTCAGTTGAAATCTTACAAGTCATTAAGAGTTTTTGATACGAAATTTTTTTAACCGCATTGAGTGATTTTTGGTGGGGGCAAAAGTTGAAGGTTTGAGTCGTCTCGTCGCTATAAAAAGCACTTCAACCTAGCAACAAAAATGTGACGAAATTTTAAGTGTCTACAGATCTAGTTGGGTCGGACCAAGGTCTTAGCTAAGATTCTATACAGGGTTACTTTCAAAAGTCCGGCCAAATTTTAATATAAGGTAGTTAAGGCTAAAATGATTGTACATATTAAATATTAATTGCCAAATTGTAGTAATTACTTTTATGAACATTCATTATAAATAGTCCGCATTAATACTTATTTGGTTGTCATGCTACATCGTACCTAGTATGCCTCGTATCATGACATCACCAACCTGCATGCGATTGCATTTGGCGTTTATGTTATAACCATGCATTTTGTATTTTGCCTAGGATAAAAAATATAGTTTGCAGAACTTTTTATTAATGCGCAAATGGAAAGTGTAATCGATTCCCAACCTTCTCTTAACTTTTAAATGTTGACTGGTCTTTTAAATGTTACCCTATATAGAGGGCAGAAGCAAAGTATATTGTTGTAATCAAATGCTTACGTATGAATATCTCATACGAGTACGAGGAGAAGTGAGGTAATCATATAAAACTAAATTTTATAGCCAGAAATAGTTTTACTAGACCAATATCCGCACGATTTTTTTTATTTTTTTCTTATATACTTCTCTTTTTCTATTTCATTAATCAATATTGTCTTTGGCTTAACATACATAGCTCGCTTTAATGGTTTTCGTTCGGAGAGTTCCAATACCATGTGAACGCAATTCTTAGGAGTTCTAGGTATTATTGACTGCAATTTTTAGAAACACACTTTGCTTTTGAAAGTAGGAAGTTATTTGTTTGTACCTATTACTATTACGCCAATGTGTTATTTTAATTTTGGGCTTCTTAGCGCAAGGCTTTGTATGTGTGATGCCATAGATATTGGCACTGTCTCATAAACTAATGCCAGTATTTTCGAAACTTTACGATTCAGAGGTCTTCAAAAAAAGAGTCCAATTATTTCTTAAAGAACATCAAAAGAATGGCGGAGATAACCAACATGTTATATCGTTTATCTTTCTCTTAAATGACTCCAAAAAAGAAGAGATTCTAGTTAGAATGTATTTGTTTTTTTTTTTTAATTTGTAATGCGATTATTTAGCCAATAATAAACCGATTTTGATGGTTCTTTTTGAGAAAAAATAGACCATGGTTCTGAGGTAGTCCTATAATACTCATCGTGATACATATAGAGGTTTTTGAGTAACTTTACTTATAATGCATAGATTTTTGACCATCTAGACAACGTAACTAATAATGATGTCGTCAAGATAAACAAAAATATCATCATTAGCTACCTTTAAAAAAAGGAATTATAAAATGGGGACGCAACGTAGCGGAAAACACTACGACTTCCCAGAAAAGTGGGTACCAGTACGATAATACTATTACTTGTTTAATGGTGGCCAAAGTTTGGTATTGGCTATAAAAATAAAAAACAAATCGACCATAACTATGCTACTGTAATACTGGTGTTACCGGGCCCTGGGATAATAAAAATATATCAGTCATATAATGTGGATAATAATTTATCAGGCGGATAATCCTGTCATAAAAAGCTTACCGTTGTTTTTGTGAAAATTGGAAGCGCACGAATATTCAAATCAGTATGCAAAATGGCGTGGTTGGGGATCTTTCTCCTTCTGGTTGTAGCTACAGTGCAGGCTCGTCATGAAAAGTACGAAGGGTATGTATTTTTGTATTGTTTTTTGCTAACTTATTATAAATTCCTTCTTTCCGTTTCTGCTGAGTATAATAATATACCATCTGCGTCTCTGCGAGGCAGCTCGTAAGAGGCGAGCACTGATTACAATATAGTTCAGTTCCAACAAGGCTATTGGTGGAAGAGTTCTGTGCATCAGTTTGCCCGGGTAGGGATCCACCGCCTTATTATTTCCTGCAGCCATAATGACTCGCTCGTGTTCCAGTCCTGAGGGTAGGCTGACCGGAGACTAGCACAATAGGCCTAACATCCAGGCCGCATTACACCGACGCGCCTGTAACATCTATGTTGTCTGTAAGCCGCGGTTGTGTCTTACTGTCATGAGACCTGTATGGTTGTTCGCTGACCTTTCACATGAAAAAACTAATCTTTGCCCCAACGCCAACAAATCACCACTTTTTTTCATCAGTTCTTTAGGATGTTGCCATAAAGATGTCACTTAACGTAACTATAACTTCACCTGTGCTGGTTTTATATGCTTAAAATAGCTAAAACTAATTACTTTTTTGAAACGCAAGGAAAGACAAGAAATAAACGCAGAACCGTCCCAGTATAGTATAATAATTTATATACATTATAATAATTGGACCGCCTCCTTGGTGTTGGTACACCCCTGACTCCAACAACCAACCGCGAGGCTCGGGCTCGATTCCCGACGAGGGCAGGCATTTGTGTGATGAACATTTAGATGCATTAATTTCTAGGTCTGGGTGTTTAATAAATTTACTCTAGTATCTATTTAGGTATCTCTATGTATAGTATAATTGACTAACACTTAACACAGCATATAATTTGCTTATTTTGGGGGCTAGATTCAATTTGTGTAACTTGTCCAGAGATATTTAGTAATCAAATAATTAATTTATTACAATCGACAGCGTCGTTAGTTTGGAGTTTAGCGTAAAATCCTAACCCCAACGATTAATCTGGGTTTCGATTCCCGACGGTTGCACGCTTCTTTGTAGGAACGTCTACATGTCTATATTTCTGGGTCTGGGTGTGTTTATTAGTATCTAATTCTGGTATATATATGAATATTTCTAGGTGTTACGGGCGCTTCCATGTTTTGGGTCAAATTTAATAATGTGTTAGACTGTAAAATATGCAGTGATTTAACCCAAGTTAGAAAGTAATTCAGAGTTAAACATGCAAATAGCTCTTCATGGCCTCGTTTACATGTTTCAAGGTTAAATTTTTACCTCAGGGTTAGCTTCCATCACAGGGATAAATCAATATACGTTTGGCAGTTTAAACCATTATTTAAATCGGGGACGTACAAGTGGCCCTTAGTATCGTTGTCTAGGCTCTTTATGCAAGCACATAATTTTCTTACTTTCTGATCAAGTTCAATCTGCGTGATTTGTCCATTTATTCATTTATTTTTCTACTAGCTGTTCCGGCAAACTTCGTGCTACCCGTTTAGTTTTCTATAAAAAACATTAAAGTGTTTTTCAAGCAATTTTCAGCAAATGATTAGTTTGATATTTTTTTCTATGAACAGCCATCAGCTATACCGCGTATCGGGGCCAGCTCAAGAGTTTGAATATTTGGAAGCCAAGTTAGATATCCTCTCTGCGAAACCAGCAGCACTGTCGAGCTCCAGACAACTTGAAGCAGTGGTGAGATTATCTCCTGAAGAAAAATCAGAATGGTTGTCATACTTTGAGCAGAAGAATTTAGGATATTCATTGATTGCCGAAAATTTGGCTGAGTAAGTAAAAAATATAAAAAAAAAACCTATTGCTAGAACTCCAATGGTCGGTAGTTGTATGTTTGAGATAGGTAGGCATGTGAATGAATGAATACACTTTACTATGTACCAAAGATACAAAATAATACACACTCTTTAACTTATAATATCTAACTTAGGTGCACATATCTATGAAACTATAACAGTGCTATTGCAAAACAGTGGATAATTCGAAACTAAAGTCAAGTATCATTCAACATGATTGAGAATGAAAATATATACTAGCTGTTGCCCGCATGTGTAATGGTCCTACGGGAATGGTACTCGTGATAAAAACTGTCCTATGTGTTAATCCAAGTTGTGTGTGCCAAATTTCATGAAAATCGGTTAAGCAGTTTTTGCGTGAAGGAGTAACAAACAAATTTTCGCATTTATTATATTAGAAGGATTTTGGGAAGAAATCAAATTGATTAATTAATAATTTCATGTTATAGCATACTTCGGGATGAAGAAGCAAAGGTACAAAGATCCAAAGCCTCTGCCAGGAGCAGTGGAAAATCAATGACTTGGGATACATACTACAATGTTCAAGAGGTAAGATTCACCTACATTATTATAACTAGGAAATATTTGTTAATTCAATATTTAAATTTATGAATGAATTAATCCGAATTTTGTATACCATTAACAATTACAATTTTTGACACTGAATATTTAGGAAAATGGAATTTAAGAATTCCATTACTATGTTTAGCAGTGATAAATAAATAAAATAAATAAATATTTCTGGACAAGTTACACAAATTTAATCTAACCCCAAAGGAAGAAAATTATAGCAGTACTATTTAAATTTTGCACTTCGGCTATATTCGTCAAGCTTCGGAAATCCGAATGTATTTTAAAGAGTTGTTATTACATAATTAATCATTTCGCTTAAATTTAGATTAGGTCAGCTAACTTAATTTCCTTTATAGAAGTATAAAGAGTAAAAAGTGTAAAGTCGAAGCGCAGATTTTAAATAGTAGTACTGTACATGTTTGTGTTATGGGCGTTAGTCAATTACACTAATACATAGAAATACTTAAATTGATACCAGAATAAATCTAATAAACACTCAGACCCAGAAATGCAACCGTCTAAATGTTCATCACACAAATGTCTGCCCCCCGTCGTGAATAGAACCCAGGCCTCAGTACTTGTAAATAATTTTAGATTAACGATCACTTGGATGAATTGGGAGCGAAATACCCTGACCTGGTGACAGTCATCAACCCAACCTTAAGTTATGAAGGACGTCAAATAAAATACGTGAGGATTTCTACATCACGGTTCGAAGATCTGAGTAAAAGAGTCATCATCATCGATGCAGCAGTTCACGCCAGGGAATGGGTCACCACTCCTGTTGCTTTGTATATCATCAACCAATTGGTGGTTGATATCGCTGAAAGTGATCTGACCGAAAATCTTGATTGGGTAATCATTCCTATGGCGAATCCTGATGGCTATGAATATTCTATTAATGAGGTAAATATTAGTTTTAATTTCGAAATCATATTTCATATACTAAATTATTTTTCCCCGTGTTGGTCCGGGCTCCTTTGTAGAATAAACCTTCTGCCTTCCTGCCAGGCTGCTCGTAAAAGGCGAGCATAGGTTTACCGTCACTAACACCGTGACATCCTACTAGTTGGTAAAGTTTTGCAGCAACTCGCCCGGATTGAGATCACCGCCTTATCTATTCCTGTCACCATAACGTCATTGCTTGCTGTTGACGTGTTCCGGTTATGAGGGTAAGGTAGCCGATAAACTTACTTTTGCTCAAAGCCTAACATCCCGGCCTCAGGCTGGCAACGCACCATTACCACCTTTGGTTTTTTTAGGCTTCGTGAATTTCTCACTATCAGGAAATACGTCTGCTTTTTGCCTTCCAATATTATTAAAAAATATAAAAATAGCAAACCCTTAATGAGTTTGCTTATGGATGAACGTCATAACTAAATTCTCAATTTGCTTATAAGTAAATTCGCCATTAATGAAAATTGTGAAGATATAAACTTGCAACCATTTAGCTACTTGTTCTTTAATAGCTAAGGCCACCAGGGCGGAACTGTGCCTTGTTCTGAGTAGACTTAGATCCACCATAATAGCCTCGATGGACATAATTTGTAACGCTTCACATCCACGGTCTATCGAGGTTAATAAACTTATGGCATTATGTAGAAACACTTTGATAAAATAAAAAAGAGAGTCGAAAAATCATAGAGATCGTGGGATTGAAAGGAAGTGTTTTGTATAACATGAGAAAATATATTCTCGTTGGTTCGAACATGTGGAAAGCATAGCGGATGAAAGATTATCAAAATATATACCTATACAATCAGAATATGGGGGAACTTGACATTCCACAAGCACACAAGCATTGTATAAAAACTACTGTTTATTACTGTTATGGACGCCATATACAGATTGCTGGTTTTGATTCTAATCGACTCAATTAATGTGGAGGAAGCCAGGCAGTTCTTTGGGAACACTTGGCACTCGATACTCTTTATTTCCCTCGCAAGGGATTCGGCGAGAAAATATGTAATATGTTTGTACATAAAAAAATATCACATAAACCGACTTTCGGGTGTAAATGATTCGATCAAATTTTCTTGCTTGTTGAAACCCGTCTTGCGTGCCGATAAAGCACGAAGAGTCGATATTTATAATCATAATATAGGCACATCTGTACTTTTAAAATATATTTGATATCGATATATCTACCATCTGCTTCTAAAGTCCTAGGGCGAAATTTTCGGTTAGTTCTACAGTTTTCGCTAACATATCAAGTCAATATTTTAACAGACTTCTAAAATAGGAGGAGATATGAAAGGATATGGGCGTGAAGATACTTTTTATCCTTTTTTGTACTTTGATTGACTTCTCGATCATTCCTGAACCGATTCCTATTAATTTTTTTATTTGAAAAAAAAATTCTTCTGAGCTGGACCTCATATCCATTAGGTCTGGGTATCAGATGATGATATCTCAGGAAAATCGTATATTAAATAAGGATTTCTCTATTAGGGACAAATAAAGAATACTCAATTTTTGTATACTTAGATACCTAGCACAATTCTTAAAATCAAAGTCGCTATCGACTTTTCACAGTTTTACTGCAATTTAAATTATACGACTTTCCATCGAGTCCATCCATCCATCGAGAATGTTCTGTTGGCTGAAAGATACCGATCAAAATCATAATAAATATTTTATCTTCTTAATCTGATACATAGCCATATACTTTTATTGTAGTTCGTTGTTAATCAAGCATACATTTTTTATAAATAGGATTTGTCAGCTGATAACTGGGTTCTCATATCAGTTACGCAACATTTTATTCCTTGTGAACAGTTATAAATATCTATGTGTATTATAGGTAGTAAATCCTTACATAGAATATATTCTACAAAACTAAGTATAAGAGATCTGGGTAGACAGAGAGTCGAGGCACAAGAATTCCAAATTTCCATATCCTTGCAGACTTTTTTTATGATAATGAAAGGCAAATAAGCAGTCGGATTTCCTGATGGTAAGAAATTCACGCTGCCTAGAAACAACAAAGGTGATAATAGTGCGTTGCCAACCTGAGGCATGTTAGGCTACGAGCAAAAGTAAGTTTACCTTACCCTCCGAACCGGAACAAGTCAACGGTATGGCGGCAGGAATAGGTAAGGCAGTGGTACCAATCCGGGCGAATCGCTGCGAAACTCTACCGCCTAGTCAGATGTCACGGTGCTAGTGACGGGAAGCCTATGCTCGCCTTTGACGAGCTGCCTGGCAGGAAGGCAGATGGTCTATTCTGCAAAGGAGCCTGGACCAACACGGGAAAAAAAATAACCAAAAAGACTTGCCCTAGCTTTCTTCACATAACTTTTTTATACATGCTTTTATGCTGGTTTGGGAGATTTAACATAAAAGTATCTTCACGCCCATATCCCCGAAGTGGTAGGCAGAGGTACAACCAAGGCACCCACGACTAGCCGAAGACACTAAGTCCCACAATGTGATAGGTGGCAAGCCTATTGCCAACCGCGCACATTTCCAATCCCGACCAACATTTTTTTTTTATTAGTTGGCCGACCCGGGATTTGAACCCGGGACCTCATGTAGTCAAGTCCAACACCCGGACCGCTAGACCACAGAGGCGATTTAACATCATCGTCGGATAGCACCCGAGTGATTTGATAGTGGAATACCTACCCAGATACCTTCGTCCATCCACATTCTTTTTAACAAAATTTCAGTTGCCATTCTTTCCACTTTCGCGAACGAACGGAGCATGCCTTTTCTAAAAAAGTTTTAATGTTTATTTTTTTTTTAGGATAGATTATGGCGTAAAACAAGATCTAAGTCTCATGAAGGAGCTGATGAATGTCCAGGTGTTGATGGCAATCGTAACTTTGACCATTGGTGGGGAACAAGTAATTCGAGTGCCGACCCTTGCTCCATTATATACGAGGGACCTTCTGCCTTCTCGGAGCCCGAGATCCGAGTGATCAGAGATGTAGTCATGCAGAATATAAACAGAGCTTCTCTTTACATATCCCTGCACAGTTATGGCAATATGTTCCTTTACGCTTGGGGTCATGATGGTAAGTTAAAATTGTTATTGTGTCAGTGCTCGCCAATGTCGTGTTTCAGTTAAGAAGTTAGGAAGCTTACCCAGCGTCATGTTGATGAAGTACCTATTGTCTATTAATAGATGAAGTGTATTTCACACCACACACTAATTTGCTTATAAGACTAAATCTCATAAAAACATATAAGTCATAGTTTCATATCTCATAACCAACTCCAAAAAACAGGAAATTGTCAATTACTCTGTATTTTATTGTATGGTACGCCATTACTCAGCCAATTACGAAAAGGTTTTGTGGTTCTTTTTTTTAGATATGGGCCATGTTTCCTAGATGCTACTTAAAACATTTTATCAAAATGGAACTGGTGGTTTATGAATTGAAAAAATATGGTATACTTAAGTATGAAATGTGTATAAATTATTACTTATATCTTAAAACAAGTAGTCAATACATTTAAATAAATATAATACACTAGCGGCCCGGTACGTGCTTCGCTACGTATAAACTGAAATACAAAAAATATATTAAAAAAAATATTAGAACATTAAATTAATTTATTCAAACAAAAAAATATTTTATTAATTGCTAGCAATTTTAAAAGTTAATCCAAAACATTTGGATGAACAATATTTTTTGTTTTTCCATTTTGAGCTTTAATAAACACTCTAGAACAGGCAACATGTTATGACCAAAGAGTAAAAACTAAAAAAACATTATTCATGAATAATGTTTTTTTAGCTATTTAGGAGACCAAATTGTGAATCTAAACCATTCTCGAATTCCCTTGAACACACACAAAAAGTTTCATCAACATCGGTCCAGTCGTCTGGAAGGAGTTCAGTGACAAACACACAACTCAAACAACTCAAAAACAACACAATGGGTAACTGGCCCGGATTTGTATCAGCGCCTTAGCTATTTCTTCCAACACAAAGCAACACATAATATAAAGGTAACCGGTGATCTTTAAAATGTAGTTTAAGATCCCGTTCATAATATAGCGACGTCCCAGTAACATCTACTTTGTCTATAAGCAACGGTTATCTCATTACATCTGGAAAGCCTCCTGTTTGTACATTATCTTATATATTAACTTCACATAATAACTTCACATTGAAATAGCTTACCTAACGCTCCATTCACACTAATCCCTGTATGTACATCTTCTTTCCACATCCGTGTCGTACCTTCCATCCCTGCTTAAAGCACTACGAAGATACACTAACCTCCAAGATACATAAAGCTGACTCATATAAAATAATTGATATTTTTTTCAGGATCTCTACCATCAAATGGTCTATCCCTGCACGTAGCTGGTATTGCAATGGCCACAGCGATAGACAAACTTAAACTAGAAAAAGCTGATCCCTACATCGTTGGCAACGCCGCCCAGGTCCTATACTATACGACTGGCACATCCAGAGACTGGACACGTGCTGTGGGCATACCGCTCACCTACACGATGGAGTTGCCAGGATACGAGTACGAATTCCTCGTACCCCCAGAATACATTAAACAGATTGTCATAGAGTCCTGGGCTGGCATTATTGAAGGAGCTCGATATGTTCTTTCTGTGTATGGTTAATTTAATAAATTACATATGTATTACAGTTATTGGCGACTATCTTATTTTAAAAATATATAATTATTTTTTATATATGATAAGTCAGCGAAGAAACACACGGATCTCCTGATAGTTACAGAAAACTGTGGCCTATAGACACAATAGATGTTACAGGTGCATCCCTGTCTTGCAGCCGAGATGTTAACTGTATTGTACAAGTCTACCGGCTACTCTATTCTCTGGATCGCAACATAACCGAGTTATTATAGCTGCAGAAATAGGGAAGGCGATGGATCCCTATCCTGTCATGCTCCTGCACAGCACTCTACAACCAGAGGTCTTGTTGGTACTGTAACACCAGGACGTGTTATCAAGAATAGAATAGAATAACTCTTTATTGTGCACCATAATACATAAAAAATAAATACATAAAAGAAACTTAAAAACTAAGTGATACACAAAGGCGGCCTTATCGCCAAAACAGCGATCTCTTCCAGGCAACCTTGTCTAATTATTTTCTTAATAAAAATAAAGACTTTCTTATTTAAAAATACCATATATTTTATATTTTATTATTTTAGTTTTCTTTTACATATTTTATATCTTTCTTTTTAATCATCAATTTACTTACGATCTTTCTTTCTTTCTTAAGGTTTTGGCCTTCACGTTAGTATTTAGCCATTAGTCAAGTAGAAATTTGCATCAAATTTTATATCAATTTCAATTAATTTTCATAGTCATCAGTCATAAGTCGTCAGGAAGTCACGTCAGGCTCTTGGGTAAAGCGGTGGCCTGTTTACTCAAGCTCATGTAATGAGATTTGGCGGCAACGAGGAAATATACGATACGCTAATTTCTTAATGATTATTTCATTTGTGCTCGGTCACTGAACAAATTTGTACAAAATGCCACCAAAATTGACTAATTTCACTCAATATCAACACGAAATTCAATAATTATGAAAAAACTTCGACCATCTTTTCTCACGATGGCGCCAAAACTCACTTACGATCTTACGATTCTTTTTTTATCTTTTTTTCATTCTTAATAATTTTCAAATTCAAATATACTTTTTAAACAGCCAGTACAGTTTGCATCGTAATGCAACCTCTACATATGCCCGCGCCTTCTTTAAAGAAATTATTTCTATCAAATAGAAATAATTTCTTCAAACTCTGCCTATGGGGGAGAACAAATTAATATAAAATTGATGTTGAAAGAAGAACCTTAGCTTCAGGGAAATTTAATCCCTAAAACTTGATTAGACCAAAAACCCTCGAAGAAAAAAAATCTAACCCTCCTTTCAAACATCATTTCCAATCTAGCTTGCCTCAATTTATTTACAATTATTAAATTGACAGCAATAAAATTCATTTTAATACACAAATACGTCCCTATGCTGTTTTTCTAATAACACCTATTTATACACCGAAAATCGTCAAACGTAATGTAAACTTCAAAAAATCAAAAATATTTATGAGTGTATAAATTGATTATATGTGACTTTCATATATTCTGTCAATCATATTTGACTATGGATATCGGCATGTCATCAACGAGAGGTCTTTGACGGTACCATTATATCTCATACCCAATATAATAATAAACAACACATATATTGATTATTGGATATACCTTATATTCCTTTCTCATTCTATAAATTACAAACAAATATATTAGGCAAAATCTTTCGATTAAAGTAAATTTAAACTATAGGAATACAATAAAACAGTAAATTTAAACTATAGGAATATAATACAACAAAAATAAGTCCCAACAAATAAACCTTAAAGTTATACCCTTCAATGCAGATAGGTATTTTATTTTTCCACCTCTCGCCGTTGACGACCATTACATGAAACAGAAAAATATATTTATACATAATATTTAATACATTTATCAATTAATCTCCAACAAAGTATCTTCAAGATATAAGATTTTCTTTTGACATTCAAACAGAAAATATTCATTATAGCAATAACGAAATCATAACCAACATTATTGTAATTAGTAAATAACAATAATCCTTTTTTTAAGCACATTCCTATGACATCATTGATCCTTACCATTTGTCCTATCTGAAGCAACAAATAAAATCACTCCTTACTCTCAATTCCATTAGATGAGTTTAGTTAGACTAGGATTTTAATACAAAATCCACTTCCAGCCTATGGTTTAAGGAAGCTTGTCTAGTCCCAAACACATATTCCATCTTTTACCTATAATCTCTTATGATTACATCAAAATCATACTATCCTTTTATGTAAACTCTCCATAACTTTCCATTACAACTTTCGCGTTTACCTATTTCCATCACATTATAATAAAATTCCATTAGAGGACGTAATGAAATTTTATAATTTTGCTTTTTACTATTAAATAGTTCTACGTGGTTTATTTTCCTGCTAAATTCTTCTGATAAAGCCTCGATCAAGTCTCATTGCTCATTTTCAATTTTAAAAATATTAAAAAATTGCCAAACATTTCCCGCTAGGAATGAGGGAATCAATGGTTTCTTTTCCTCTTCTTATAGATAAATTAACGATGATATAGTATATAGAGATAAAATATAACTGTTTATAATAAAAAAAAATATTCAAAAAAGTAAGCGAACGATATACCTAATTAAATTGAATTGTAAAATGTTATTAAAATGCCGGCCTCAGGACAGCGAGCACCTGTAACATCTATAGTGTAAATAAGCATACCATAAGGAGAATTGTGTGTTTTTTGGCTCCTACCTACCTCTACCTCTCACATAAAAAGTATACTAGTATTATGTGTGTTAGTCAACATGTAAAGATACCAGAATAAATAATATTTGACCGCCTCGTTGTTCGAGTGGCTGGCGTACACGCCTAACTTCAATGACTAACCGCGAGAATAGGGTTCGATTCCCGACGGGGGCAGGCATTGCGTGGTGAACATTTAGATGTCTGCATTTCCGGGTCCGTCTGTTTATTAAATTTATTCTGGTATCTATACTTACTTCTATGTATTAGTATAAATGACTAACGCCCATAACACAAGCATATAATTTGCTTACTTTGGGGTTAGATTCAATGTGTATAAAAAAATAGGAAAAATAAATTTAGTAAACTCTAATAATACTACTTATTAGTGTTTATGAAATAATAATATTAAGAAATTCAATAAACACTTATGATAGTACT
>NJDC01005408.1:95196-105399 GCA_002245475.1 Calephelis virginiensis
ACAACAGTCATTACGCACAAAAGAAGAAAAATTCTAGTGTGATGTTTAGAAAGATTTGAAGATGTTTTGGTATCTACCATGGTCCGAAAGTATAAAAAAGAGAGCCTGCAGGTATCTCCTTCAGCGTTATTTAGGCAATTTCCTTGAAGAAAAACTTTCCTTGGATCAGCTGAGTGTAGACCTATACAATGGAACAGGAACAGTTTCAGATGTTAGACTCGATTGTGAGGTAAATATTATTCACGTGCTAATATTTTAGTAGATTTAAACCCTTTAATATTTATTCGTTTCTGAACTTGTATCATTTATATCGGAAGTGCGTAATATTTTTATTGAAACACGTGTTGTTTTTATTAGAACAAAGAACTATATATTTTTTCTTTAAGTTAATTTTTATTTTGCTTTAAAATGTAAACTATTATAAAATGTTATGAAGTATCTCAAACATATCCAACCACATTCAAGTTCAGATTTGTACTTAGTTGTAATGAATATTCTACTGACTTTGAAAATCATGTTTTTTATTAGTTAGTCACTTATTATGTATGTATCAAAATATTGTCATTGTCCTAATTCGAAATATTAACAATTTTTACTGTATAATTACATAAAACTAAAATGAAGGCCTACCAAAAGTTTCTATTTTTGTTTTAAAACGGCAAAATATGCGGTTATATAAAAAATATGTGACTCCAATCTGTTGGTGACATTCTTAATATAGAGCTTATTTCTTTATAATGAAACTTTTTTTATAGATCAGTATTAGTTTCAAAGTTCATCCAATTCATGGTTTACTGTTCTTTAACCTTAAGTTTTAAAAATGTTTTCTAATAATTTTAGGCCCTCAATGAACTTGGAGATACACAAAACTGGCCATTGGAGGTAGTGGACGGTCATATGAGAGAAATAACAGTCACAGTTCCATGGTCAACAATACTCAAGGATGACTCAGTTGTGGAAATCAATGGATTGTTCATCACAGTTCAACCTAAAGTACGACCTGAACCAGGTAACAAAGCATTTATCCAATTATATTATTATTCTTTGTTTTTAATCAAATTCCTATCTATTACTTTATACATTTTGAAAGTTTAAATAAAATCCAATTAAACTGGGTCTTTAATTTTCCTGCAATCTATTGATAGGTAAGAATTCCAAATATAATATTTTAGATATTTTATTGAATCAGGCATTACTTTGCGGAAATCCATTATAAAAGATGTAAAATAAGCCTTTATTTTTCTAATTCCGCGTAAGCAGTGTAACCGTTGTGGCAAATAATCCTCCAAACGACACAGAATGTGACAAGCCTAACTGACGTTCCCACCACCCACCTCCGCGACCAGAACACGAATATAGGAAGAGCTCGGGAAACAATATAAATTGTCACGTTCTTTACATGTGACAACCCTGTGGTGTTGTGGTGGTGTTACAGTAAGTAATATTACACAAAAGAACGAGAGAAACAAAAATAATTTTATTGCATTTTACATAAATAAACAATAGAATAAAATAAAATGGTGCAGTTAATATTTCACTAACTTGAACATTACGTGTAATGAGTTTGCAAATAGCTAAATTATTCATTAGAAACATGCTTCAGACTATCAACTGCAAAAGGAATTTTTGAATTGGTAATAAATTGATATAGATGTTTACTGATGTTTACTAAATGTATGTTAATTGTATTGTAATATATCACAGGACTACCTTTTATGGCTAAAGCTGGCTGCTCTGATTGGAAACCAAATTGTCACAATGATTCCCAACAGATTAGCTATTGTTCTTTAAATTTCCAATTATCTTGCTCAAAATAATTTATTGGGGTTATGACATGCATTTTATTTGTTGAAAAACTAAACACAAATTTAAGCAAATAAATTATTACCACTATAAAACCTTTTGGTTAGCAGTTAGCCACATGCATACTAAGCAGACCTTATTTACTTAACATACAATAGTAATGTTTTGATGTTTAGATATAATTACCACCTTTAAGACTCTTTGGATTATCTAAATTGATTAACTTTTTCACTGTCAAAAGGTCTCAAAAAAATATACGAACTGTCCATTAGATGGAAGCAATATTGTGGTATAATTTTTATTAGGATACTGAAGAGCAACATTAAATCTTACTTTTATTCCAATATCTAAATATAGTATTTTTAAATGTGAGCTAATTAACTTTTAACATTTCGACATGCTAGAGTCAATATTTAGTGCACAGGATCGAAAAGCAGATTTTAACCTTGTAAATATAAATATATATGATGTCAATGTGTTATATGTTTATATTGTTGTATATTATATAGCTATTACTATATTTATAGTTTATATATAGTTTATTTGTTTGTAATTCCATTTTTTTATAAAAATCCAGATTTTTCAGTACAGTACAAAGTTAAACTCAACATCGCCACAAATTAGAGTGGCTCGCGGTTCAGATATCCACCAATCAGCACACACAACCAGTACGAATTCACTGTGCACCTAGTTCCGTGATGTCACGTGATTTATTGGATGGTTTTATAACGATAACAAAGACACTATTGCTACTGAGTGCATGCGGTGTTTGTGGCACCGCGTGGGGTAGAGGGAGAGGGGTCGCATTCCAGCGAAGTGCACATTTGATTCGTACAAGTTCTAGTATAAAACAAAGTTGCTTTCTACTTTAAATCTTTAAAACTGCTTAGATCTTTAAAACTATGCTACGCAGTTTGAAGTGGATTTTTTATTTTTAGAGTGATCCCAGAGGAAGGTTTATTTGTATAATAACATAGAAGTTGGTCTACCTGTGCTAAGCTGGGATGGACTACTTAGTATTTAATAAAACAATCAATAAATCAGTTGTGCACATTTGTGTCCATATTAGTTTTGCTATTTCATACATCTCCAGGACCTTTAAACCTCTCAATTTACAAACAAGTTTACTTGCTTCATGCAATTTGATTTCCTTTTACAGAATCATCAATGCTGGAGTCAATGTGGTCTTCAATGTCATCTTCAATGCAAATGGCTGAGGAATGCTTACGAGAAGAAGCAGGACCTCAAGAATCTAATCCTGTTGAAGGAATCGAAATGTTTGCACACGCCATAGATTCAAGTTAGTACAATTTTTTAACAGTTCCTCATAACTTACTGTGCATGATTGCCCAAAAACTTAGCTGTATTTACAACTTTTTTATGCAATATACAGCAAGCAGTCACACATCTCTTTTTGACAAGAAACAACCGTGGCCTATGAACACTATAGACGTTTACAAGTCTTCACTGTCTACTAACTACCCTAACCTGCAGTTCGTAATACGACAGTGCAAAACAGTTATCATTACGGAGCCAGGAAAAGGTCAAGCAGTGAATATCAACATCACTATTACGAGCCCAGTATTTTATTACTAATCTCCCTTTAAACCTATGTTCTCTTCTTGCAAACCATTCGCAAACAGTAACTTTTTCAACTTAACAAATATTATCATCCATAGGCATTTTCTTTATTTTGATATAAAGATGTGGTCTCTTTAGTAACACAACACAATTGTTGTCACTATTGCACAATTAGAAAAGAAAAGTATAACAAAGAATCACAAATGGTAGAACTCTCATTTTAGGCAGTTTCTGGCAGCATCAATACATAATACATGTTATTTAATAACATATATTGCATATCATTACAATTTCTTCATAAAACTTTTAAAAATGTCTTAACCCATGACTGTATGATTTTCAGTTTTAAGTAGAGTAAAAGTAAGATTTGTAAACACAAAAATAAGAATAGAACATGTACCTAAAAATGGAGAAAGAGGTGTCACCCTAGAAATTCACATTAAAAGGTAAGTTTTCTTTTTAAATTTTGATGATTGATCAAAATATAATATTATTTATATTGAGAATATAAAACTTACAGTAGTCTGATTTTATTTTACTTTTTAATGTATTTAAATAACGGTTTAAACTTATGTTATGTAACAAAAGGAATATAAATAAGGAATTACCATTTCTCTGATTGGCACTAATAATAAAATTTTGTTTTTATAGTAAACATGCAAATTTTGTACAGTAAGAAATACACAGTATATCTGCAGTAGTGCTATCTCTTATCTTAGATAATTAATTGAAATTGTCCGTTGGATATAAAGTTTATCTTTAGTCGTAAATCTATTTCTCTTATTTTTCTTCTTTTAAAGTGTATATTATGTTTTTACAGCATAGAATATTTTGATGAAGCTGGATCTGAACCAGTACCAGAAACAACAGATCCAGATAAAACTAAAACATACATTGTAGCTGCTTACACTAATAAAAAAATTAAATTCGATGGTGTGTCATTTCACATTAATGAATTTCCATCGAGACTTCGGACCATGGCGCCTAGTTTAATCATGGAAAAGTCTGCCTCTTCACAAGCTGAAAGGTCAGAGAGCGCTCCAATAGAGACCCCAGATGCCAATTACCAAAGTGTAATATCGGATATTTTTTATGAAACTAGAAGTGTTATATCTACAATAGAATCAGATCCTATTAAAAATACCATAGAAGAAAATCTTAGTCCGAGAAATACTAGGGAAGCAACCCCTGAAGAAAAATTAAGTCAACCAGAGCCAATTCTTTTTGCAAAACTAACGGGAGAACAAGAATTGTCGTTTAGATTGAAGCATCTAAGTAATGTTGATGGCCCTAAAGTAGAAACAAAAGTTTTATTAGGCTCTTTTATTTTATTTCTGACACCAAGACAGTTGCATACTTTACTGGAACTTGCTGATGCTTTAAATCAACCACATCTTGAAGATACTAGGTAAGGGGAAATCCTGATACTTTGCCTGTACATTTTTCTTCTGCTAAGTAACAGTGCTTGATTAAAACCCTTTTAAGTAAAAACTTCTTTAGCGGCGTTACGCACTTTTTTGGAATGGGTAAAAACTTCTAAACTCGCGTCAGGACACGTGACCTGATCGAAAATGCGTAAGACGGCGCAGTGTGCTTGCGCGAATGTTCGTGTACGATAGAGTAATAAATGAATATTGTATTGTACGACATAAATGATACTACTTTCATACTGATAATTAAAGCAATTTGTGCAAAATTATTCCCTAGCCATTCCAAAATATCAAAAATGCACACCGCTAATATTCAAGTTTTCATTTCTGATGGCACTCCTGGCGTGTAACCCGTCGTTTCTTTATTATTGAAAGGCAAAGACACAGACAAATTTCCTAAAATAATGTGAATATTGTCTTGCAAAATAAGCTTGTGATAAACAAATTTATAGACTAAATGTTTCTCCAAACTGAAACATGAGAGGTAGGCAGAGGCACAAACTGGGCACCGACTACTAGCCGAAGAGACTAAGTCCCACAACCTAAACGAATCTGCAAAAGCCTTGACACCTAGTTGCATTCTTGGTGTCAATATTTGTGATAAATATGTGTTTTACTCTGGCAGACAAAATGATTAATTGTGACAATTGTAATGATTAATTGAGGAATGAGGGTATATATTTTATGTGAGTTTTTGATATGGGTGTGAATATCTGCCATTAATCAATTTTATTTCATTTGCATCAAGTTAATGCTTTATTTTGTGAAATCCGCAATTATTGCAAAATGTATCTTGAGTAAATAAAATATAACTAGTAGCAAACCTACCTAAAGTCATCGATTGAGATGTTGCAGCATCGAGAAAACACATGCTATAATATTTTCTTAATGAATACTTCACTCGTGACCTTCAACTGAATAAAATTCTACAAAGTGACACCAAATTTTATTAACTTACTCAATATGTACACATAGTTCAACAATTATCAACTCTGTGGTCTAGCGGTCTAGGTGTTGGACTTGGCTTCATGAGTTCCCGGGTTCGATCCCTGGATCAGGCAACAAAAAAATTGGAAATTTAAAATTTCTATTGTCTAATAAAAATAACGACGCCAGGAGGATTGGATATGTGCCTGGTCGGTGATAGGCTTGCCACCTATCACATTATGGGATTTAGTGTCTTCGGCTAGTTGTGGGTGCTTTGGTTGTGCTTCTGTCTACTTTTTCGGGGATATGGGCGTGAAGATACTTTAATACAACAATTATTAAAAACTGCGTCCATCTTTTCTCTCAATCCCGCCATAAACTTCAAAGTATGTTTATTACAGTGTTTTCCATTAATCATTTGACAGCTTGTAAAACATTTTGTCTTATATGAGCTTTATATGATGGGTTCCTTATCGCCAGATATACAATAAGCAGAGAAATTATTGTTTTCATGATCTGTACCCAGTATGCCAAGTTTTATAATATAAATTTTTAATTTAATTAGCCTCTATTCGCCGGGCAATAAAAAAATAGATATTGCATATTTGAACTTTTGTAATAAAAATAATGTTATTTATTTTAGTAATATTCCACATCGGTCTGGCGGAGCTAACTTACAGTGTAAACCGATGAAACAAGCAGACTTCCAATTAATAGAAGCTCAGTTGTTAGGCAACTTACACACCAAACAACATTCCAAACCCGCTAGCATGCAGGGTTGGTCGGGCCCCAGCTTTGGTATGTTATATTAAAATTTATGTAAACATGTATTAAAAATTTTGTTTAAAACTGGTCCTGGGTGTTGCTTATGTAGCAATATCTCTCCTAGTTGTTAATTTTTTTGTTAATAACGACATGATTTAGCGTAAAATTTACTGAATTAAAAGAATAATTCTTGTTGTATTTTGCATTAAGACAGTAAAAATTTCGCAGATATTTGGCTACTAAATACAGTAGTAGTGAAAAGTTAATTACTGATCGACGACAATAATCATAAACTTTTAAACCGCCTTAAAACAAACCATTCCCAAACAATTGCATAAAAGCCTTCAACTGTACATTTACGATTTATGTTTAAAAATGGTACACCTCACACCTCCTCAGTGCTAAGGAAAATATCACTTGTAATAAATTAATGTAAGAATAGATTTTAAATGAATAAGATTTGATATTCTTAAAAATCTACTACAACGTTGTAGTTGATTTTTTTAATGGCTTTTCAAGTGTACTATTATTTTTTGATACTGGAAGGCAAACAAGCAGACGGATTTCCTGATGGTAAGAAATTCACGCCGCCTAGTAATACCAAAGGTGGTATTGGGGCGGTGGTACCATTCCGAGCGAGTCGCTGCGAAACTCTACCACCTAGTAGGATGTCATTGTGTTAGTGACGGTAAGCCTGTGCTCGCCTTTCGCCTTGCAGGAAGGCAGATGGTCTATTCTGCATGGGAGCTCAGACCATCACATGGTTTTCAATTAATTTCTCTGAAAGATATAGAGACGGGGCTTCGGTTGGCTAATTCTAATATTTAGAGCATATTGTAGACTTATGTTAATAATAAATATTAGTGAAAAACGTAGATGAAGGCGAGGAAGGAGAGAAGTTCCTCCCGATGACGTCACCGAACAACCCCATGGCCGACAGCTTCACGTCGTCTGTGAGCTCTATGAGTGCGAGTATGACGTCGAGTATCAACATACCATCAATACCGCCACGGATCAAGCGAAACAGAAAAGGTATTTAGTAATTAACATTTTTACTTATGTAAAGTCTTAAAGATCACGCTTGACACGTCATAAAAATTCTAACTGAGGGCACACAATATTATTCATTTTTTTAAAGTTAGAAATATGCCATTATTTAACGTTTTTAATTAAAATATACAGAGTTACTGGTAACTAATGCATAACCTTTCTAAGGCGGCTTTAGTACAGCAAAAAACAAAGTTCATCGTCCTCTAACAAAATGTATGAAAAACCAAATTCTTTATTCGCGGTTTTCTTATAGTTGTACAACAAAAATTGTTGCTTTTATTGTACTAAAGCCGCCCTAGAAAGGTTATATGTTAGTTACCAGTAACCCTGTATATGAATTGTAATGAAAACAGAACATATATTTTTAAGATAGATTTGATTATTAAACCACTCTTAAAATAATAAACTTTTCTTAAATTCCAAACATCATTACAAAGTTACATCAGAGAACCGTTTATCTTTTAAAATCAGTAGGAATGTTACGATAGCCATAAAAAAATCAACCATTAAGTTGAATCGTATGTGTTAATGATTTTTTAATATAGTTTAGTTTAATTAATAATTACATTGATATTATTTTAAAACAAATTGTTATTTTCATCTACAAAAATAATTTATTTGAAATATAAAAATATTGATACACCAAGAACACTTCTAACTGGCAACTTTGACTAAGTTTATGCCTACAGTAGCAAATTTATTGTCACGTCACGTATTGTAAAAAAAAATGTAATATTACTCTACGGCCGTTCAGAGAATGCGTTCCCGACACGTCGCGATTGAACTGACGACGTAACGTTGTAATGGCGTTGCAGTTACGATAAAAATATTATTGCTGGTTGTTTACCGTTTTAACAATTGATGAGCATTAAAACAACATTATCATATCAATAATCAATTAATGTTATAATATTGTGCCAAACTGAGTGTCAAATAACTTGGTAAACGATGTTTTTCTATATTTAAACTGCGCTATTACAAGGTTATGTCCGCACTTTATATTTGTAGTGCTGTGCTAACAATAACAGGCAATAAATAACAGGAACGGTAACGAACACAGTGTTATGTTGTGCCCATCACTAGTCGTGACTAACTGATAGGTGTCAGGCACGCATTCTCTGAACGGCTGAAACACATGTACATTGTACTACATATGCCTAGTGCAATGGATCGCAATGGACGAAATATGCTGCAGACGGTAGTCTAATTTTTTGTTTTTCAACCAATACTATGCCTGTTTGTAGCGATAAGATAAAAAAAATCAAACTTTTCGCGGTATCGTCATTTGAAATCTACGTATACTTTGTTATAGTGCCTCACGTGGAAGGCGATCCTACCGCAGAAGTTTCACACATCAGCATTAGAGTCGCCTCGCTCTCTTGTGTTTTACTTCATAAGGTAACTTTCAATTATTTTTTTTCTATAGGCATAGGCAATATAGAAAACCAGTGCTTAAGTAACAGAAGTCTAAGCAATCAACGTTTCCTTTAATGGACTGATGACATTATGTTTATTTATTGTTTTGTTTTTTAATTATAGTTTTTATTAATGTATTTTTATTATAAAAATAGCTTTTACGGCGAACTTTGCTCCACCCGGTGAGTTTGTATGGGAAAAATTTAAATGTTAGTTTCCTCGCAGTCAAACGAGATAACAAGTCCTTCCTAACCCATGTCCGTCTCCTGGTTCTAACTTCTAAGCTTTCCCCGTCAATTTTAAGCAAAATCGCTTCAGCTGCTCTTGAATTACAAATATTGTAACTGACACGAATTTCCCTTATATTATTATGTATATTGCAGTATTTTCGTACGATTAACTATATTTTCTGATAATGAACCAGTCGCTGGGTAGAAGTAATAATTGCGACACGTGAAGTGCAGATATTGGTTTTGAATATGATACATGCCAAGAAATCTATAGGTACTTTAAAGATCATGTCGCCCGATATATGTATATATTCGGTAGTCCTGAAACGACTATGATATTTTTTTTAACTTTCAATAATTTGGACTAACTTAAAACAGTCGAATTCCTTCAAGATACAAATAACTAGTACTATTATAATTAATTCATAATTGTTAATAATATGCTTGAGTTACTTAGTTTCTGTTGTTTTTTTTTTCATTGTAATATGGGACCTATTATTCCATTAATAAAAAAATCTGTCTTCTTTTACAGAATATTCTAGTCCCTACCCCTATGTCTAGCGGTTGCGTTTCGCCGGCTTCAGCGAGATCGCTACAAGAGCTGTCGGCGGAATTCTTTAGCCATATCGAAACGTTCAGTGATTTGGATGGCAAGAAATATTTACAGTCCATTAATGATGCATTGGATAAAGTTACATTCATCAACCATTTAAGGTATGCTCTGCATGATATTTATCATCTTACGTGTTTATATGTCACTATTCCTTCCTACCAGAAAAGCCTTTTTTTATGACATTGGATTGGATGGTAAGAAATTTTCGACGCCTGGAGACACCAAAGGTGGTAATGGTGAGCTGCCAACCAGAGGCCGGGATGTTAGGCCTCGAGCAAAAGTAAGTTTACCTGCTACCTTACCCTCCGAACCGGAACACGTCATGACGTTATGGCGGCAGGAATAGGTAAGGCGGTGGTACCAATCCGGGTGAGTCGCTACGAAACTC
>NJDC01005408.1:105647-138494 GCA_002245475.1 Calephelis virginiensis
AACAAGCAGACGGATTTCCTGATGGTAAGAAATTTTCGCCGCCTAGAGACACCAAAGGTGGTAATGGTGCGCTGCCAACCAGAGGCCGGGATGTTAGGCCTCGAGCAAAAGTAAGTTTACCTGCTACCTTATCCTCCGAACCGGAACACGTCATGACGTTATGGCGGCAGGAATAGGTAAGGCGGTGGTACCAATCCGGGTGAGTCGCTACGAAACTCTGCCACCTAGTCAGATATCACGGTGCTAGTGACGGCAAGCCTATGCTCGCCTTTTACGAGCTGCCTGGCACAGGAAGGCAGATGGTCTATTCTACAAAGGAGCCCGGACCAACACGTGCTTCTTCTTTGGCAACTTCTTTCTATACTTAACAAAAATTTTCTTTCACTTTTTAGTTCTTATAGCCCCCAGATAAAACAAAAAGCCAAATTTATTTTTTAAAAAATGAGACAATAAAACATTTATTACAAGAAATAGATTACACAAACTTTTTACTCGTAAAACTGTATTTACCATATTTCTTACTTTATGGCTTAATTTTAATATATTTAAATTACGTGTCACGTTGTTTTTCCGCGATGGACTCCTAAACTACTTAACTGATTTCAATCACGGTGGTAGTGTATGGTAGATAGGACTAAAAATTAATCTACCTTTACATTAATTTATAATAAATTATGAAACTCATGTTCATAAATAAATAAAATGTTTTGGCTGTGATTTAAATGTACATTTTTATAGAAATACGTAACTTCTTAAAACTGATTAAATATTTGCACATCACAATGTGGTACAATATGTTGTATTCTTAAATATCTTTTTAACAACTTTTTAACACACATATTCCGCAAATAAATAATTTTCATTTCATTTCATTGACCTTACTTGAAAGGTAACTTACAGCTCAATTTATGATAAAAAAATGCTATCCGAGCGAAGCCGGAACAGGCAGCTAAAATAAGGTACAGATTTCTGAAAAATGTTTATCACTCATAGGTTACTCACATCGGAAATGGATTTGGACGGAAGTGAAAAAGTGACGTCACACGGCACTCAGACCATTAGCGAGGCGACCATCAAAGATCTGCTCGTCAGAGAGTGCCTCTACCACCAGAGCGAGGACGGAAAACCTCAACACTTTGACTTGATTCGTTTCAAATGTAATGGTAAATATAACCTTATTTTATTTTTTTGTGGAAATCCGGGAAGGGATCGAAGAAGGAGGTGTACAGTTTGCGCAAAACTCAAATTTACCTTGCACGAAGATTATTCTGTAATCTGGCGCAGGTACAAAAGACCACATCAAGCAACCTACTGGTAGTCACTTCTCTAAGAACAGTCTAATGTCCTTTAAAAGTGGTTAAATTGACGTGTGGCTTTCTGTGCAATGGAGTGCAACAATCGAATAGCGATTTTCGGCACAAGTTCAAAAACATATTTTTAGTGCTGGCATAGTTTACTACATTATTTATCTAACGTTTATATGTTGTCAGAAACAAGAAAATTATGAATCTACTAGAAAATCATGTCGTATCCTACTAATCTTGATATGTATATATATATATATATTTCTTGTGTTCGTGTGTTTGTCACTGGACTCCTAGACGACTGGAGCGATTGTCACGAAACTTTTTGTGTATGTTCAAGGGGATTAGAGAATGGTTTAGATTCACTATTTGGTCCACAGGAAAATGTTTTTTAACTATTTTTTATTTGTAAGTAGTCGTTGATTTTGGAATGTTTTACATTGGGTCCGGCAGACTGCGCTACTATCGAAGCATTAATGTGAAGCGATATGAAGTTTGCTGGATCAGCTAGTATTTCTTATATATCCTTAAGGTTATGTGTTTAATAAAAATATCAATATTTATTTGAATACTATGTAATATATGGTTTAAAATACTACAATTATAATACAAAACAAAAGTTTTACGCAACTGTACTCAAGAAAAACAGACGAAGCACGAGTATAAAGCATGACCCAGAGCGCGTTACGCTCCCTCACTTCCCCGCATGTATCCCCGCCGATACCTTGAAATGATACCGCCGCCGATACCGTTCTACGGAACGACATGCTATTTACTTCGGAGGCGCATTTAAGTTTTGCGTGAACTGTAGTAATGTAAAAGGTGTCAATTTACACTTATAGATCAGAAAACGCCTCTCTTTTCAGAAAATTCTATAAAATGATAAAAAAAATGTGCTCGTGTGCAGGTGATATCTTGCGGATAGGCATGAAATCTCGTCATAAGTCTCGGTTCTAAGAAGAGATGCTGGTGGGAATAAGGTTATAATGTTCCTGGGTACACTCATATAACTACAGAATATGGAAAGACTTTAAAATATAGGCAACTTTGTCCAGTATTGGATAATTGCCCGGTTGGCGATAGGTGTGTCATTTATCACAGTGTGGGACTAAATACCTTTGGTTAATCGTGAGTGCCTTGGTTGCACTTCTTCCTACTTACTTACCTACTTTCCTTCTTAGGGGGTACCATCGTAAGGATATTTACTGACAAAAAAGCATAAAAATGTAATAACCTGGTACCCTCGCAGCAAAATAATAATTAATTATACAAAACGGGCGATTAGTGACTAGCTAGTTTCGCGACTTCTTTCGTCAGCGACGATTAGCTTTACGTACAAACTTTAGTCCCCCGTTATAATCCTGGGGGTTATTTTTTTTTAAGTGGCCTATGTTTGAACCAGAGGCTGTAACTTGCTTATTAAATTTCATCAAAATCAGTCCAGTGGTAAACCGTCTAAAGCTGTGAAAACGTATCAGGCAGACAGACTTTCTCATTTATAATATTAAGTATGAAATATTCCTTTTGAATGATCCTGCTACGTCATACCAGCTAGTCAATACTTCTACCAAAAACTGAGTCAGGAATATGAGTTCCACGAGAGATAGTACAGTTTTTTGGTGTTTATAGGCATTGTATATTTCTTAAAATTAGTTAGTAAACAATACAAATATCTGATTCCGTTACAATATTTTGAAATATTGTAAGGGTGTCAGATATTTGCAATGCTTACTGATGCAGTTTGCGTCGGGATGCATAAGTCTTAACAGGACAAAAATGAGAGCTTGGAAAGATTATCTGTAGGTATCCCAGACACAACAAAATCTACCGTAAATATGCATGTACAAAGTAAAATCATTTCAAACTAATTAAATATTTTTTTAGATTCTAATATTATTTATCGTAACAGATGGTGAATCTACAAGAAATAACATAAAGATAAATTTCAAGCAGACCTCTAAAAACATGCGTATTGCCGGAGAAAAGAAACCAGTTAATCCTACCACCGATATTGTGTAAGTTTTAGTTTACATAGATGCGATATATGTTTTGTGGTATTTTTTAAAAAAAACGTTATCTAGTGATAAGAGACGCAAACTATAACATTAATACTAAATTATTGATAAAACGTATGTATCGTCGTCGTAAACATATGTGTTTGAAAATTATAATTTCATGAATCGACTTACAATTTGTGAGTCTGACAACCTTCCAGACCAAGACCAAAAGTATGTAAGCAATGCCAAATTAATGGCTTATCAATGACAGTTTTAATCTTAGTTTAAGTACTTTGATATTTTGCTCAAATACTGTAATTTTTATTCTCTGTTTGCGATGTTATTAAAAATAAGACTACAAGACTGAGACCAGTCAAAATAAGAGTTAATACATGAGTATCTTCTTTGTCTCTCTAATATTAACTGTCCTTTTTATTATTTTAGTGTGAAATGCATTCCGTTCCATGTAGACGTGGATTTGACATTGCTTGAGCGAATGTCAGCAACAATATATGGTGGAACACCAGCCCCAACAACGCCTACCCCGGCTCCACCTAGCACACAGGCCACCTTTAACTTCTCACTGCACAGCCCAGAACTCAGCATCTTGCTCAGGTATTTACTATCTCTTACACCGTCTATCACCACTTACCATGTAGAGGTGTAACGGCTATTCTTGATGAGTATGTTGACACTGGAGTTTGACATGACTTCGGCCCCTATCATTACCAATTGACGAGCCATGTTTTACTTTGCATTACATAGCTTTAAATATTTCCTGCCGCCAGAAAATCAGTTTTCGTTATTATCGTACTTAGTAATTTCATGTAATTTAAGACTTCAGGTACGCAACGTATCATTCGTATTTTTGTAAGCCAAAGGTGAAGTGAGGACATCCGTTTGCCTTACTGATCGTTAGTTAACAATAACAAATGAAACTCCTAAACATCAGGCAGTAAACTTAATTTAAAAGTAGAGTAATTAAGTGCGCAAAAAAACGACTCCACATGTTTCATCACCACATCGAGATTTGATAATTCTTTTTACGAAAAATAGCTTATAATTCCGAGATGGATTAACGTCAGTTTTAACAACATCTCACTAGTAGTTTTACGTTATACTCCTAAATAAATTTTATCCACTGTTCCATTAGTTATCTAGCAATAAATAACGAAATTTTACTAATTACCAAAATTGGTTCATCATTGGTCGACTTATCGCATTGTATCGCGCAACAAGCATGAAAAAATAATAATGAAAAATATTTGAATTGAGAAGCTTCCTTTTGGAGTGTGTTCAAAAGACAGTTGGTACGTGTCCTGCGCAGGTTCCCGGTTGCGGACCTGCGGGCGGGCGGGCGAGGGGGGCGCAGAGTGCGGGCGGACCACCTTCAGCTGCGGCTACACAACGCCACTTGCGCCCTGCACCAGGCGCCCGCCTCACGCCCGCAGCCCACCACGCTGTGTCTCAAGGCCACCATCCTGGACCTGTACTATCATGTAACTCGGTCGCTACATTCTTATTACCCTCTATTTATTACTCTTAATAAAAAAACTACTATATCTACTCAGGGTTATTCAACCTCCACTCGTATCATCGGCGTCTCTGAAATAGCTAAAGGACCGTCCCCCATTGATATGCCATCTAAGACGATATTCGCGATTTACTCTGTACATGCAATGCATGTATGCAAAAAGCAATGGCGACAAGATTAATACTTGTAGTACTCCACCGGCGACTTCAAAGACTTTAGATATTATGTATGTGAAAATATATAAAGCAGATCGAAAAGTTGGAATGATGTTCCATGACTTTTTATTTAATCCCAAATAATGTGTAGTACATGTAAAAATACAAATGCAAAATAGTAATTTTAGTAAGAAGAGAATACAAATACGCCGTTATCCTCCCAGACATTTTCAATGTCTTTAATCTAAATAACTGTAGTATCCATCAAGTTTAATTATTTACTTAAAATTAAGCTATTACGTGTTTTGTTTTCGACTATAAATGTTTTTCTTACAATTGCCCATGTTAAAGATTTAATCTTTACGTGAAATGAAACTATTTATTTTTTTGTTCCACTATAGATGTATTCGTAGTAACTTGATCCAATTTGATAAAATAACTTAGATTTTAAGTAAGATTTCTATCCAATGAATACTTTACTACCACACCACTGCGTGTTCAAAATTTGTCTTTTTGTCGTTATTTGCAAACAAACATAAATTATTAGAAGAAATGTTTACTATAAAAAGTTGTCTTGGGTTTTGAAGCGTTTAAGTAATCTATCGCTATTATTTTTTTTTTGAATTTAAAAATTTTGACACAGCTTTTATATTTTTATGTGTTTTTTTTTATATGACAAGTTACACACATTGAATCTAACCCCAAAGTAAGCCAATTATATGCTTGTGTTATGGGTGTTAGTTAACGATACTTATACATAGAAATACTCAAATAGATACAAGAATAAATTTAATAAACACCCAGACCCTTAAATGCAGACATCTAAATGTTCATCACACAAATGCCTGTCCCCGTCGGGATTTGAACCCAAGCCTCGCAGTTGGTCTGTATAGTTTTACGACAATATTTGATAAACACATTCAAATACTACATTTTATTTTTAGGAAAATGACCAATTACCGCCTACCCATATTGCGCAATCAACAATGGATGAAACGTCATTTGAACGTGACATTTTAAAAGGAATCTCTACAACACCTCTGCCTATGTGAGTATCTTCTCTCTCTTCTTTTGTCTTAATTCTCTTTTTCTTACCATGCATTTTATAACACCCATTTTGTTTTTTATATAGGATATCTTTAACGTTCCGACCGTCGGAGAACACTAAGAGTCCGTTTGACTCTTTGCAAGACGAATTTAACTTCGAACCCATAAATCCAAACCCGATGACAACTTCCATATATATAATGAATAATCTAAAAAACAAACTGCCTAGTCCGTTCAGTGGAAAGAAAATGGCTCACCAGAGCATTATTCGACGTGAAGGTGATGCAGAAGGTAAGTCTTACGAATTATTAAAGCTGCCTCATGTGTTAGTTCAGGGTTTCATTTTAAGATCACAGACTGACTGCTTATTTGTGATACAGCTTGCAAGGGTCGAGCATTGTTTTACTAGCACTAAGACTGCTTGGCGAGATAATAAATACGCCCTCCGTAAACTCACAAACTTTTATTCCCAGTTTTAATTAGTTCACCAATCAATTTCTGCACAAAATTTTACATATTGGTTTCTAATTGTTATTAAGAAAATAAATATTTTTTTAGGAAAAGAAGAAGTGATAATAGTGCCTGGCACTGATGAGGAAATGACTGATTTTACAAACAGTTCTGTAGAGAAATCTGGAATTCATCTAGATTTCAATCTGCCTATACTCAGCTTGCAGTTGGAGTGAGTACAGTTATACTTAACATTACATCTAAAAGTAAGAGCAGTATACAATCCCATACTTAAAAGAAAATGTAATAATATTTTAATCTGTCAACATCTCTGTGCCTGTAGGTGTCTTGTGTCAAAGTCAGAATATTTCTTCTTCTTTCTCTTTCTTTTATCAATCCGTCGCCATACTATTTATTGTAAATGGTAGAAATGTGTTGAGTATAAGACCTACTTTAGATAAAAATAATATTTTTATTTCAATAAATAAAAAGATGTTTAATATATTTTTATTTTGGCACTTGCTTCATGCTATTTCTCCAAATTTTTAAAAACGAAAAGTTTTGCTTTAGACAAGTTTTGAATCCGCCCCCTTCGTCTTTCGCTATTGTCATTTCTTTTTTTTTTAAATAGGTCAAAACAGCTGTACGAGATAATCTACAATCGCATAAACTCGGACCTGCTGCTGTGGGAGCCGCAAGTATCGGATGATTTGGAAGCAGACCAGCTGTTCGGTCCCATCAATCCTGCTTACGGCATGTGCAAAGTCGGCATGGGATATGGTAAATAGTAGATTACTTTTAAGACATCAATAAACATAAACAAGCAAGCGTCTTTCTTGATGTTTTTTTTTTGTTTGTTAGAGGGTATAAAACAAGCTCACGGCTCTCCTGATGTTTAGAGAAAATCGTGGCTTATAGATGCCATAGTTGCTATACGTGCGTAGCTGTGCTGTGGCCGCGATGTAAAGCTTATTGTGCAAATTTACCTTAAGTTATGTATGTCAAGTAATGTATCGTGTATTGTGTCGTATGGTAGACACAATAGGGGTTTCGCTGTTTTTTAGTCGGAATCTTAGGCCGTGTATGCAAGCCTAGCGGCTATCTTACCTTCCAACAGAAAATAAAAATACTGTAGCCTTTACGGCATTTTCTATATATTAATATCTAGTGCAGTTTTTGTAGTGTAGTTCAGTCATGTTTGCTATTTTTAATTATTACCGAGTGATTTCGTATTATTCATGGTTTTAATTAAGAGTGATAAAAATAGTTTATATTGCAACTGAAGTTAAAACTTTTTAGGTCTAATAAAAAAAAACACTAATACAGTTTGAACAGTTTGACACTACTCGCATCCGGACTGGAGGTATTGATATGTCATTAAGTTAAAAAAAGGTTTCCCTTGAAAAAGTCCATCCGTAATGTAACCACAATCTCGATCATGTTAGCTTAAAAAAATCCGCAGTGAAATTGGTTCATTCGTTCAGAAGTTATGATGCCACGGACAGACACACACACAGCTACGTCAAACTTACAAAATTCCTCTTTAACTGACGGGGTTTTAAAATATGTGAAACCAATTATTTCGAAGAATGCCATGGAAGTTCAAAAATACTGATCGGGATTCTGGCTTAATATATATCGCAAAATAACGTATATACAGGGGAAAAGGCGATCCATGCGTTACTTGAGGTCACTTAAAGAAAGGTAAACAGACACACATACATGCTGAATGCTACAAGCAGCATACATGTTCTTGTTGTAATTTTTAAGCGATATATTTGACAAAATTAAATTCGCTAAACTATGTGATATCTACACAACTGATCAAGCAAATTCTGAACTAGATCTGGCGGTAAGACTTCCTTGTCCAGCTTTGGCTTTAGTTTTAGTTATTTAACTACTGGTTTTGTAAAATTACAAGATTCTAAAAAACAAGTACCACGGTTTGCATCTCCTGTCACTAGATGGCGCTGTATCACAGTTATAAAAAACCCATTTTCCGGTTTTTTTTTTTAATATACTTATGACACTATTATTTAATTGTAGATTCAGATTCAGAGAGTTCAGCATCTGATGATGAAAAAATGTATTATTCTACTTATGAGAATAAGGCTAAGAAAGCACAGCATATCATTGGTGATCCTTCTGAAAGCGACCGACATAACTTCTGTCTAACATTCAAAGTTGGTAAAGGGTTACTGACTATATACGCACCAGTGAGGGTAAGTATAGGAATTACGTTTTGCACGTTTTTTCACGTACGCTTTAAATAGTTTAAGATCTCCTTTTGTAAGCCAATTTTTAATTTATTATAAAAGTAGTACATGTACTGTACTATAATATTTCTGCTAAATAAATCTATGCCATTTTGCCGTGAGTGAATTAAATATATATGATAGATATAATGTTGATGATGACGTCGCATAAATGTACATAATATAATCAATATGTTAAAACACTTACTGCCTTATTAACTAACATCGGGTGAAGTTGATATAATTAATGATTTTTAGAATGGCTTATTTAAAAATCAAAACGTTTACAACTATTGGTATTTTTTCAGTTTTGTTATTTATTTGTGTTATATTATAAATGTTAATAAAAAATATTTACATTATGTAAAATGTGTTTCAAATATTTATCAACTTAATTACAACTAACGGCCCGCCCTGGCTTCGCACGAGATAAAATATGAACCTTCACCTTCAATCACTTTATCCTTTAAAAAAACCGGATCAAAATCCGTTGCGTAGTTTTAAATATTTAAGCATACAAAGGACAGAGAAAGCGACTTTGTTTTATACTATGTAGTGATATTTATCAAATTATTTCTAATATTCATCAAAACTAATTAACTATGATCTCTATTTCAATGACAGTACAAGTCAAAATAACATAATGTGTTATTCTCGTTCGATCACATCTTAAACAACGTGACAAACAATTCATTCTTTGTATTCATATTTCATACTGTTCTTTGTCTACGATTCCGTCCTTGATGAAACATTGCGAACGAGATGTACTAAATGAACGATAAGCATATGGTTACAGAATAGTTCGTTCTAGTACTGTCAACTGAATTAATTCTTGTTAGTTCTTAGTACATGAAGTAAGCAAGCAAGCAAGTAAGCAAGCCTAAAATAAAGTTGTGTGTCCTTGGGCTAAATATATAAAAAGAAAGTATGTTCCAAGTTGACTGGCAGAATATGGGTGCAATATACGCAAAATGCAATAAATATTAGTTATTTAAATAATTGTTAATAGCTTGAGCGCGTCAATTCCGGCGGTGCCAAAGGGTCGCAAAACTAGTCTTATTACCAAAATCCTCTTTAAAAAATTGCTATGTTTGCACTTGCATAGTTGTTCACAATCTGAGACTAAAACAATTGTGAAGAGTGGTTTTTAAGATTTTCAGGGTATCGTAGCCGAATGACGGACCCTTATAGTCTGTAGTCCTATATCCACTGTGATACTCGTATATTATGTCCGTCCATATATCACAGAATCTTTATTTTTCAAACTATTAGGCCTATGAAGTCGAAAGTTGATTGAATTCACGACGTTCCTACATTTTTTAAAATAAAAAATGGGGGACGCTTCCAATACATGAAACTAAATAACAAAATCATTAAACATGTACTTATAGATAATCATTAAACATGTACATGTAGGTCATTAAACATGTAGGTCTTTAAAAATTTACTATGAGATTCGAAAACTGTATTTTCTCAAAGTCAATAAATGTAATCTGTATCTGTATTTTTAATTTTCTAATAAAAATAAAGTAGCCCGGAATTGGATATCTGCCCGGTTGGCGATAGGTTTTCCACCTCACATTGTGGATCTTAGTGTCTTCGGCTAGTCGTAGGTGCCTTGGTTGTGCTTCGGAGATATAGGTGTGAAGATACACTCCCTCTTCTAACTGTTAAAATAAGTTTATAAGAAATATTAAAGGCTCTGTATAATATGTATCAGGACAGCAACAAGCGAGTGGTCCCGGGACAGATGGGAGAGTTGGTACTAGAGGCCCACAAGCTGGGCATGTGTCACGTTAGTGGCATACGGCAGCGACCGAAGACTGCTCAAATGTGTCTGCGGTCTGCCTCCATGACACTTTACCATGAACGTAAGTTTCACCCGCAGATCAGCTCGCGAGCTAATTAATTGGCTATTCCTTAAAAGGCATTACTATAGATAACAAAGTCGTTTAAAGTTTCAGTGGCATTAACGAATGGCAATTGATGTTTACATACCTTGTAGATTTATAGATTTTTTCAAAAATAGGAAGTACTTCCTCAACTTGAAGATGTTTATTGTTATGGATAAATCAATCTTGGTGTTTCTAGTTTTTGTTTGTAATCAGATGATTTCCCATTGGTTCCCCTGTTTAAAGTAGATCATGATCAAATGACATTTGACAGTTTCACTTAATAATGCTTAGTTTTAATTACTTATAGGACACGATATAAAAGTTAAAGTTGGTTATTTGCAGTTATACTTAATTTAAAAATAAAACCTTGAAACACCTTTAAAGAAATTAAATTCTGCTGTTACCACTTGATAAATAAATAAATATCCCTGGACAAGTGACACAAATTGAATCCAATATCAAAGTAAGCAAATTATATGATTGTGTTATGGATGTTAGTCAACGATTCTAATACATAAAAACACTTAAATAGATACCAGAATAAATTTAATAAACACCCAGACCCGGAAATGCAGACATTTAAATGTTCATCACACAAATGCCTGCCTTCGTCGGGAATCGAGGTTGGTCGATATAGTTAGGCGTGTACGCTAACCACTCGACCAACGAGACGGGCAACTTCACTTCACGATGGTCACTTGATAGCTTGATGTGTTTGGCTTGATCTGGCAATCAAACAAAACATAATTAAATTTTTATTATATAAGGCTACTTAAAGTACGTCCCAGCTTCGCTCGAGTGGAAACACTTCTATGTCATTATATATATATATATAAACCTATTAAAAAAAACGCATCAAAATCCTTTTCGTATTATTCAAGATCTAAGCATACATAGGGACAGACAGTGGAAGGAATTTTTTTTATAATATAGTGATTTAAATAAAAATTATTAGCACAGAAGGCAACATTATTCAAATGGCGTTTGGTTATTATGGTATTTTTTTTTCATTTCACCTACTCTTTTTATTTACATTATTATAATAAACTTCTCTATTTTAGACAAGGCTTTACTATTAACGCGGTTTGTAAACAATGTACCTACTAAGCTGCTCATTCATTCATTGATTAACTATGTGACATGAAAAATTTTATTTTATAGTAATTAGGCAAATCAAAAGTCATTTATCGCCTCTGTGGTCTTGTGGTTCAGTTGTTGGACTTGACTGCATGAGGTCCCGGGTTCGAATCCCGGGTCGGGCAAATTTTCCAAATTTTCAAATAAAAAAAATGATGCTCGGGATAGGATATGTGCCCGGTTGGCGATAAACTTGCCACCTATCATATTGTGGAACTTAGTATCTTCGGCTAGTCGTGGGTGCCCTGTGTGCCGAGTGTGAGTTTCGCAAGAATTTACTTTACTACCGCGTTTGCGTTTGGACGATCCAAATGTATGGAATAATTTAGTTGCTTCGACTATCCGCTAGAGGCGCTGACAGTAACTCCATACATCAAGGTCGTTAAACGTAAACGCGATAGTAAAGTAAATCATTTCAAAAACTCACACTAGGCACACTGGTTGTGCCTCTGCTAGCTCTTCGGAGATATGGGCGTGAAAATACTTTAAAAGTCATTTGAATAACGTTATTTTTGTTTGAACATAGTTCATAAGGTGTAAGTACTAAACACTATCTAAAAATTTTAGTATCTGTATTTAGAAAAGACCGATATTTTATGTTTCTGTTGTATATTTTATTTTACATGTTATCCGTCCTTTTTTTATGGGAATCCGCCTTTTTTGAGCCTCGATTCTTATCAAAAATCAAATCGTCTAGTCTGGTAAAATTTTAAGACACAATTTCAGAAGAATTGTATGTTTCTTGTATATTGCAGCAATATTAACCATCCCCTCCGAAAAACCAAACCTACGGATATTTGGGACACCTTTGCCTAGCCATTTGAAGGCCACTATATATCCTTCTAACAAGGGTGTATTTGTAAAAGAAGGACTAAAAACCAAAGACATGTTTACAATGGCTCTCAAAGTGGAACCAGACGCGGATACTTACACTACCAAGGTAAAATTATTTTATATTTTTTATAGATTTGTAAGGCAAACGGCCAATTTTACAAAATTTAGGTATAGTATAATTATTATTAAGTATTTAATTTTTATATATTTAAATTATTATTTTTTTTGTAATAAGAGGGACAAAAGTGTGATCGGGTACGATGGGGTTGACATGTCTTTGAACAAAACCACTCTAAAACATAAGACTAAAAAAAAAAGTAATGTATTTGCTTTACACCCAAGACGTAAAGGACACTGATAAATATCGATTCCTTATGTTTGTCTGTGTGTATCCTTCCTCCACTTCCCCCTCTCCCTTCATCTCTCTCACACCCTTTCTGGCTCCTTGACACTTCCTAGCCTTCCCCCCTTTCCACGGCTCTTTCTGTGTGCGTACGAGCGCGTGTGTGTACGTTTTTATGTGTCCCTCTGTGCGTGCATGTGGGTGAAGTAATAGATTTAAATAATATAGTAAAAACACAATCCAATAGATTTTTTTTATATATATGTGTGTTTCAGTCGATAATCATAGCGCTTGGCATAGAACAAGCAACGTTACGACACAGAGGCGACAAAGGTATCGCATGGTTGTCACAGTTTATGGATGTTCTGGATGTAATAGATTATCCTGTGCCGGGCTACACTCCCTCCAATGTTGTGTCTGAACTGCACGTGCATATCTGGGACTGCGCTGTTGATTACAGGTATTATGTTACTTGCTTAAAAAACAAACAGTGATATTTTTCTTATAATAGTAAATTGCATCATTTTAACTCTTAAAATTCCGTCATTTGACTTCAACTTTTTCGTGTTTTAATATGTAGAATCTGCATTGGATATCTAGTAGTTTTTATATTAAATACTAGCGATCCGCCCCGGCTTCGCACACGTATAAAATATACATATAAACCTTCCTCTTCAATCGTTTTATCTAGTGAAAAAAACGCATCAAAATCCGTTGCGTAGTTTTAAAGATTTAAAACAAACAAAGGGACATAGACAGAGGAAGCGACTTATTTTATATTATGTAGTGATGTTACGAAAATACCGGCCTATTTTTTTTTTTAATATTTGCAAAGTATAATATGTTTAAATATGTTGGAAGTGTAACTTTGAATTGACGCGCTCGACTATTTAATCAGTACATGTTGTGAAACAAAGTCTGTCAGTCTATCTGTTCACGGTAATCTCAAAATGTACTAAATGGTTTTTATAGGGTTTTGGACGATGGTTAGAGTGGCGCGAAAAAGGTTAAGATGTATAATTAGTTAAGGTTTAGTGTAAATTTGTTTAAATATGACTATATTTGTCCACCATGTCGAAAAAAATTATGACCGTGTGTGTGCTTTTACCGAAAATGCTGTTAAATCCTTAGAATTAAAAGAAAATAATGTATGATGGGATTATTCCCTTTACTATTTATTAAAGAAAGTCCACTATAGTATTTGACTATCTTTTGAGGATAACTTACTAAAGCTATTTAACGTTAAAAAAACTACTCTCGCGATGTTGTTGATTATAAACGGATGCAGCTTTTTAAGCCCATATAGTATTATAGTTTGTCCATTACTGCTGTAAGGCGTCCAAGGTATGCGCGCAACGAGACTTTGAGTCCGTCTGCCTGTTGACTCTGTCGCTCACAGTCGACTGCAATTAGAAACAATAAAATATTTGATTAATTATGGAAGTTTTTCGCGCCATCGAGAGAAAAGTTGGTGGAAGTTTTTTCATAATTATTGAATTTCGTGTTGATATTGAGTGAAATTAGTCAATTTTGGTGGCATTCTGTACAATTTTTTTCAGTGAAACACAGTGCACAAATGAAATAATCATAAAGAAATTAGCGTATCGTGTATTTCCTAGTTGCGAGAAACGAGGAAATACCTCGTTGCCGCCAAATCTCATTACATGAGCTTGAGTAATGAAGCCACCGCTTTACCCAAGGGTCTGACATGACTTACTGACGACTTATGACTGATGACTAATTATGATTGATTAAAATTGACATAAAATTTGATGCAAATTTCTACTTGACTAATGGCAAAATACTAACGTGAAGGTCAAAACCTAAAGAAAGAAGAAGAAGAAGACTAATTATAACGGCGTATATTTTTCTTACTCCGTCTTTGTCTAAATTACAATCTGTCTTAAGTCGCTAGAGAATTATAATAGAAAATTAAATTTACAGGCCGTTGTACTTACCAATCAAAACCTTGATTACTTTGGGTAACTTTAGTATATCTAGTAACACAATCGCAGAAACAAATGCCTCGCAACTGAGGTTCCTCGCTCAAGAGTGTGCTCTGTTCCTCTCACACATCAATACTGGGAAATCTAAAGTGATACCAGACGAGAAACTGCCAGATATTCACAAAGACTATGTCTGTGTCGTGGATTTGGGACTTTTCGAACTGGTGCTACTTAGGGAAGAGAAGAACAGCGTGAGTAACTTATTACATTACAAAACAATTCCAAAATTACTAAATTTTTAATGAACCCTCGACAAAACCCATATTATGCTATGTACCTTAAAAACCTAGATCACGTCAACTTTTAAACAAGCAATAACGCATTCACACACATACACATAAACACATGCACACACAAACACTTCAAACTCATACCACCCCTCATTTTCCGTCGGGGGTCAGAAATACTTAGAAAAAAACTTTAAGCTTTAAGACATAATCCATACTAATATTACAAATAAAAAACCTATTTTTTGTCTGATATGTTTTCCCTGCTAAACCGCTGAACCCATTTTGATGAAGTTTGATATGCATATACATACTTATGTAGTTAAAAAACCCAAGTTTAAACATATGCTTCTTTTTTTCAAAAATTAATCCCCAAACAATTATATATATGTATAAATAATCTTTCCTTCGTAGACGATGTTGCGGGAAATGAGCTAGTATTTTATAAATTTAAATTCAGCAAAATTTTAAATATTTAAAGATATAAATTTACAAAAACAAACACTGCCACACAACTTGGCGATAGATTTATAGGTTGAAATGCGGTCTAGTAGATACTATGCAAAATCATTTTTTTTTAGTCAAACGAGCACCAGCCTCAAGTTGATTTGACTGCGTCTAATAATATGGTAAACCTGTATACGTGCTGGGACTCAGCATCAGCACTATGTCGGCTGGTCACATATATAGCTACTGACGGCGACTGCCAACCACCATGTGACAACTCCCGACATACCAGCATTTGTTCTGATCAGCCTTTGGAACAACTAGTTGGTGAGTATGTAATAAAATAATTCATACTTTTCTTCTCCACTTATGTATCCGACCCAAGGCTTAGAACCGATGCCAAAAGTACAGGTTATGTACGGGTTCTTGTCATTTGGATACCTGAATAGTGCTTCCAAAGTGGTTACCTGTACTCTGCATACTGATACCATTCTGATACCGATACCTAGTAAATACCTCTATTAAAACCGGTTAATACCCGTACCTAATAAAGGTACTCGTTAAAATCAAGTGTGGCTTTGCCAAGTTTCGTTTTTAATTATCAGTATCATTCAAATCGGTCAAGTAGGGACAGAGGTATCTTCAATTAAATAAAAAAAATATTAGGTAATTTTTTTCTGGTAGGTACCGGTAATATTAAACCAGTACCGGTATAAAACCCTTAAACCAATAGTAAATAAATAAAAGTACCTATAAAAATGTGGTATCGGTACTTACAATACAGGTTACGCCTTTGGTACCGGATATCGCCCTAAGGCCAATACTACCAGTTCCAAAAAAATACCGGTAATACAAGCCCTAATCTGACACATTATCATAAATATTTCAGCTACATTCAGCGTTATAAGACTTGTAATATAAGCTTTTAACAAAGTCTTAAGTTTCAATTTTTATTGACATACGCAAGTTTTTATGTAAATTAGGTTTATTCTATACGAGTCTTTGCTACACATCTTAAGATTTAAGTTTGCTTGCGGTTTATACATCGGTGCGTCTTCTGTACGTTGCACTATTACTTATTCTGTGCCTTATCAAAATGGTATCGCGCCTTCGAATCGACGAGCTTTTGGCTAATGTTTCTCAACATATATTAGAATGACCGACTAGAACTGCCCCTTCTGCTTATTTGTATAAATGTAGACTTATCATTATGATTGAAAATTTCTATTTTATTGCGAATAAATTTACACAGGACTAGAAGATAGACCGATAGAAGATATAAGAGAGCTATCGCCAAATGAAATTCAGCAAGTCAATGATCTAATGGCCGAGGCTATGAAAGAGAGTCCGAATAGTACAAGTAAGTTTAAAACAATTGATTTTATTTATTACAACGTCTATTTACTCAACTCCATTTTATTAACTTTGTAATCAGAGAGAAAGTGGAATTGAAAGAAAGTGTTAGCGTAAAATTAAGAAAAGGCATCCTCCGTTGATTTAATCATGTAGAAGGAATGGCAAAAAAAAGATTGGCAAAGAGTTATACAATGCGAATTATGATGGATATAGGTACTCGGGGAGACTTAGGTTAACCTTTTACTGCCAAATCGATTAAATTTTATCCAACGTTTGTTTCTGCAGGTCTTTAGAGCTCGTGACACTTGGCACTTAATTATCTCTGCCTACCCCGGAAGCGCCTTGTGCGTTAGTTGCATTTGATAATACAATATTCTGAATTGATTTTAAAGACTTTAACAAACTCTTAACATTTGTGAACCTCGTTACAGTGGAGGAAGATGAACTGAATAGTTCATCGGAAAAGGAAGGCGTTGAAGTATTCTTTTTCCCTGATGAATCGAATATAAAACAAAAGCAATCCCTGACTGAAGCTATGGACGATGATTTAGAAATTAAATCAATAGACCAGGAAGATATATTGACTGATGAAACACAAGATAACAAATTGTCGAATACTCAAGTGGCAAATGAATTAGGTCCTCTTGCTTCCACGCCTAAAACTACGCCTCGTAAGAATAAAAGGAAGAAGGTATGTTCTTGTCTTTATGAAGATTACAACATTATTACCAGTTTTTTTTATATATTTACGCTCATCACGTTGCTGACAACACATTTTTGATGTTTTATATTTATTTATGGCGTTTGCTTTGTTCATTTTAGACTAGATTTTAACTATATTTTACTGCACCTTGTTCTTGTTTAATACGCAGTATAAACCACATAAACTTTTTTTTTATTAGATTAAATCAGGTGGTGATGGTAGCACTACTGATGATGAGTTCTGTATAGTAGAGGAACAGCCGCCCGGTCTCGACAATGAGATGGACGAGCCCATAGTGAAGTGGATTGGCGTCGGTCCAGTCTACATGATAGACAATCATTTCACCGAGCCTTGTCAAAGGACTGACGTACTCAAAGCTCCGAAGAGTTTCCCGCCGCCTATTCTTAGGTAAGTCATGATATTTATGTTTTTTGCGGCTATCTGACAGTTTTGGGGATGTATCGGACGACACCTTAGTTATTAAATACGCGTTAGGCCAGCGTTTATGCTAGGTAACAGTTTAGTCAAAACTCGTCTAAAGCCTAACATACTAAAAGAATTTATAACTTCCTATTCTTGGCTAAACCTACAGCGAAGTGTAGGTAGGTGAACAGATTTATTTTAGCTATTCTTATTAGAACATGAACATAGTCAAAGAATTCTTAGATTTTCACAATTATTTAAATTCGTTTACTTAATCTACCTTGTATATTTGTTTGTCTTCCATTAATAAAAAGCTAGACAGGTCTGCAAATATTATGACAGTTTACACTTACTACTGTATGCCTATCTCGCAAGGAACTTGGCGTGAGGATATGTATGTATTCTTAGTTGTCATATTCTACCCCTTTAAAATTAGATTTGCTTAATAATAATTTCCTTATCGATTTACTCATTAATAAAATTTCTAGGTATACATTATGTGAAATGAGTATAACTTGGAACATATTTGGCGGTAACGACTTCCGCCCTGCCGGGGAGTTAGTCAAGAAATCGGTTACTATTGACGTGGACACTCGGAGACATGGCTCACCTACGACACCTAAGTAAGTTTGCAATCTTAAGCTTTTTTACAGAAAAGGACTGAAGTTTTCTACTTAAGTTAGGTTTTCCAGAACCGCATAACCTGTAAGTATCAAATGCAATGGTTACTAAAATTTCCTTTTCCTTGAGTCAGTCGATCATCGCACAGATTTTACAACTATGCTATAGAACAAGCATAAAATAATCAAAAACCCGAACAGAATGAGAAGAAAAACAATGTTTTTTTTATAAAAAACAGTCAAAAAGACAAGGTCACTTCATGGCAAGTGGTAGCTACCGCGCACAGACAAACGCAGTACCGTTTCCGTTAATCTACAAGTTGAATCGTGCACCCTAGTACGAATGTTATAAATGTTGGTAGACGCAACAGAGAGTACGAGGCCTACCAGACCAACGGGGCGAGCACGAGCACGGCCAGCCAGTACCGGCGCGGCGTGAGCTGGTCGGCGGGCAGCGAGCGTGTGCGGCCCGCGCCCGCGCCCGCCCCGCCCCGCGCGCTAAGGACGCGCGGCGGCCCGCACCGCGACCACCGCACGCTCGTCACGCTCGCGCTCACTAAGGTAGCCGAAAGTTATACATCGACTCTCATAACCATCCTAACTCATAAACCTTCCGAAACACAAAATCTACATCTATATATTAATACGTGATGCCAAAACTTTGGACCCCTTTTTACGAAAATTGCGCGGACGCAGGCACACTTACCGCCTTATTCCAAAACGAGGTCTAAAAATAGTACCGAGCTTAGTACCAGGTTTAAACCATTAACTAGTAAAAACGTTATCACAAAACGAGGTTTGTCGTTTGTCCTTGGACTTTCTATGGTACTAAAGTTAAACCTCTGCGGCCCCTAATTTAACTTCAGTACTAACCTCAAAACGTCAAACGTGGCGTCGTATTTGTTTCAAAATATTTAAATTTGATCATAATAGCTAGAAATGGATCTATGAACTCAATTGATTTTATGGATTTTGAAGAGTTAGAAGAGTTGAAAATGTACTAGCAACATAATAGACCCTGTACCCTTTGAATTGAGTGACAAAGATTTTCGCTGTAAATTTAGATTTTTAAAAGATTTGCAAATAAAATAGTGGAGTTATTGTGTGAGGATTTAGTTCACGACCCACGGGGTAAGCTTCGAGTCCTGAGTTGCAATTGGTTTTCGCATTATGTAATATGGCCTCGTCATGTGGTAAGTGTATAAATTTTTCTAATCTACATTGTAAACGATGCTAACATATTTCAATCCCTTCACTGAGTACATACTAACTTTTTTATTTTATTTATAGATTGAAGACGATGCTGCTGCCTTACATGTTGTATCCCAGTCAGTTATAAGTAAAACATACCAGAACATAGCTGTGCTTTTAGCTTGTTTATCTCATAGATTTATAAAGATTCCAGCTAGATCAGCAAGATGAGGCTATGACAACATTTTCTCAGTATTGCACACTCTCATTAGAGTAATAAAAAATAAGAGCTGATTGGGGTCAGCCAAATATTAACTTGAAAGAATATCCATCAATTAATGTGTAGGTGATTGTGTGAAATATATTTCAAACTATTAAGTCTATACCCTATATTAATAGACACAATGTTTTGTTATTAATATTATTGGTAATAGGTGTTACATTAATAATACAATTCCGAAGTCTAGTCAAACATTTGCTTAGTGCTTACCTATCAAAAATCTTGTATTTCAGTGGAAAGAGCTGGATTATTTATTAAAATATCTCATACTGATTAGTTGTTTCTGATGACATACCTGGATCTCAACTAGTATCTTGCTTATTCTATGTAGCCAATTAGTACTAGCACATATCAGTATAGAATGTAAGTTATAGTGTAGCTGGTACAGTTACTAAATGTACAGTTACTTATCCTATCATCCTCAGCCTGGCAACAAAATATGAACTAATTCAGTATATATTTTTAGTATGTATTTCTTGCTATCAAGAAAGTCTTTGCTTGTCTCTTATTCGATAGTTTAAAAAATAAAAACTTAACAAATTATTATTAAAATACATTTTGTTAATTCTATGTTATGTTATGTATAACACTATGTTGATAAAGTATGATTTATGACATAACTGTTAATATGTCAGGTAGCTTGTGATGCAGACCTTAAGATGCTGAACTATGTCATGTGTACGATGTCCTATTTGTGATTATAGAATCTTCTGGAAGAGTTGATTAAAACAGAGATTAAATTTGGTGCATTTTATAGCTTAATATTAGGTGTCAGTGGCTATCCCTGACCTCCAAACATAATCGGAACAACTGTATAACAGTACCCACATTCAGGCCCAAACTTGTATTGAAAGATGCTTCAATCTATGGAAGCAACATTTTGCTGCTTACTACGGGGAGCTTATGGAGAAATTGAGACAGCGAAGAAAACAATAATTACTTGCTCTGTGCTCACAATAAATGAGGGAAGACCTGTTTTCTGAAGAAATACTTAGTGAACATCCTAGAGAACACAGTATAGCACTAGTGTAATCTTATGTTGCAAGCAAAGTAAGGGGCAATATGAGAAGAAGGAAGTTTAAAGAAACTAATGTCAGATTTTTCTTAGAATTAACACAGTTTTTTTTTAAATTTCATAACATGTTCTTAGCCGTTCAAGATAAGTCTTATGTATTCAAAGTGTAGTTGTAGAATAAGGTGGATAAACCTACTGTAAAATCTGAAAGTAATAATTCCATATTATTGACCTGAACATGTTTGCATAACCTAAAATTTTATTAAATTGTGTAACTATAACTTCTTTGTTTTACCTACTGTGAAATCTGGAAGTAATAATTCCATATTATTGACCTGAACATGTTTGCATAACCTAAAATTTTATTAAATTGTGTAACTATAACTTCTTTGTTTTACCTACTGTGAAATCTGGAAGTAATAATTCCATATTATTAACCCGAACATGTTTGTATAACCTAAGATTTTATTAAAATGTGTAATAACTATAACTTCTTTGTTTTACCTACTGTGAAATCTGAAAGTAATAATTCCATATTATTAACCCGAACATGTTTGTATAACCTAAGATTTTATTAGAATGTGTAATAACTATAACTTCTTTGTTTTACCTAATGTGAAATCTGAAAGTAATAATTTCATATTATTAACCCGAACATGTTTGTATAACCTACGATTTTATTAAAATGTGTAATAACTATGACTTCTTTGTTTTTAGTAATATTATAATATGTTGTTTATAGTGTGCCTAAACAACATTTATTTATTGTAAGTAAACTACATTTCTAGTTGTCTTTTTTAAATAATATGTTACTATTTACAATGGCCTGACACCCTTTTTCGCTTCTGTAGAGGATGATCAATTTTAAATATTAAAGTTATTGTATTAAAATACTCAAATGTATTATTTAAAGTGAAACCAGATTGTTTATTTTTTATAATTTATGAGAGATAACATGCAAACAACTGTATCCTAACTGATCTTCTAACTAACTTGAAGGTAAGATTAATTATTGTAACCTACCCTTTAAACCGAAACACAACAATGATGAATACTGGTGCTATATCGCAGCAGAGATAGGTAAGGCGTTAGTAGCAATCTGGGTAATATGGCAAAACTACCAAGTTAGCTGACTCCACAAATTAGAATTTTCCAGTATCCGTCAGCTTAGCCTGAGACTGCTCTTCTGTGGAGAGAAGTTAGCTTTGGCAACTTCATCCGCTTCCAAGCCTACTTGATCTTCTCATCGCTTCGATTGTTTCCTAGATTTCGTTTAGTCTAAAATTTTATTATGTAACATTACATTAATCTAAATTGCAACACTATTTATTGAAAACTAGCTGAACCGACAGACAACTGTATTAATTGTGAACATTGAGTTTTTTTTCATTTGAACCTCCTCCTGACCATAACTAACACAATAATAAAAGTGAAACGTATAGGTAACTTCTTTCACTTCTTCAGAGTCGGTTAAATAATAAAAATCTAATTAAAGCTCAGAGCAATAAAATATTTTTATTGGTTTGAGAATTGAAGGTATTGTTTAAGTATTGCAAACAATTTGTTGCTTTTTATTTTTGTAAGAAGTATTTTCACGCCTGTACTATCGAAGAGGTATGCAGAGGTACAATCAGGACACCCACAACTAGCCGAAAACACTAAGGTTTATTTTCATAAACCACTTAATTTACAAACGACGCAACGCAAGTGATTTGTGACTCGTTGTCACAGAATACTAAAAGATACTACGCATCTCGTTGTGCTTAACAATAACAACCACAAAGTTTCTTTATGTAACTTGAGGGCCTATAGAATGTTTACATTTCGAAAATATTTATAAACACACCTATTGAATTACGCGCGCCGAGCACTTCTTTTCGTTGTACGCTAGCTACATTAATTCCTACTAGAACGTGACCATAAAAACGAAATTCATATATTAACAAAATGTTCAGATTAATATGTGTTTCGTATCAAAATGGCATAATCAATTTCGTTATCACTTTTATTGCTAAGAATCTAATTTTAAATAAACATTAACATTTCTCGTCATCTAAGTTTGTGTTATAAGGAATGGGGCATCAAACTAATCAAATGCGGAAAGAGTGAATGAATGGTTTTGCTAGGCACGGTACTAAGAGTGGTACTAACTCTGGTACTAGAGAGTCCTCGGTTTGTCTTCGTTTTGTAATAAGAATGACATTTAGTATGGTAACAAACTTTGCTACCGTAACAAACCTAGACTTTTTGGTGTTGGTTTAAACCTGCTACTAGTGTTTTTTTGGAATAAGGCGGTTATAGCTTATGTGTAGGAAAAGTGCAGAACTCTAATATTTTTCAATAAAAGTGCTTAAAAAGCACATTTAATCAATAAATGAAACATTACCCACACTACCATGTATTTGACACACACAAACATATATATTGATGATAACAATAAAAGATCACGGATAGCACACTTAAAAGTTTGGAAACAAAGTAGTTGATCTTAAGAAATAAAGATGGCGTTTTTATCAACAAGACATTAAAATTTATTATGGTCTATTTTCGACCAGACCAGACCACTAGTAATTTTAAAACAGTTTCAAAAGTCACTGCTTTGGAAATAAACTATCACAGTTAAAAGTAATGTCTAGAATAAATTAAAGACGCCAATAAAATAAACCGCCATGTGCAGCCATAGTGGTTTATGGTCGCCTTTTTACACAATAGAAAATTGAAGAGCTCGTAAACAGTGTATTAACACACTGAAGGTTGACTTTTTAGAACTTAATAAGACTTAAATTATGCAAATTTTGACAAATATTAACTTGTGCCCATAGCGTTGAGGGTTCCCGTTCGAACCGTCCCACGACCAATAGAGTCGAGGGCTCCCGTGCTCGAAAGTCCATTGTGATAAATGTAGAAAATATTATTTTGCTAAGTCATCACACGGTTTCATAACTTGAAAACTAATGACTGTGACTTTAATCTCTTCAGTATAGCTTGACCACACTAAAGAACATTTTTTTTACTTTTGTTTTCTTAAAAAATACTGTTTTACCAATTGACAAGTTTTGTTTAGGTTAAATTCCAGCACGAAGTATATCCACCAGGCGTCACTCAAGCCTCCAGACAAACGATTGCTATCTCAAAAATCGAAATCTTGGATCGGCTGGTGTGCAGTGACATAAATAAACTTCTAAGTCAGTATAAGCTCAAAGACGAACCTGAAAGGACTAACGCACACATGGTTAGTATAATACAGTTTTTCATCAAGTTCATTTACTGTTTTGGTAAAGAATACTGAGCGCAAAGTATCTCTATCCTTTTTAATTAGCTCTTTTATTATTTACGGTCAAGTATTTATTGTCATTTTATTCTCTAAAATAAACTTGCGTATAAGGCGTAAGTGTTTATGATATGTTTTACCAAGAAAAAGTAATAGGATTTACACTAAAATCGTGCATGCAAAGGGTGGAGTTAATAAAAACACAATGATAACCCTAGCAGTTATTCTTTATTATTCCTCTGACTATGCGTTTAAAGCTGAAGACCGAGTCGTGCGGTAAATAGGAGAGTTTCAGCAATAACCACATTAAAAGCGTGCCTTTATATATTATTATTTTAAGGAAATTTATCTGTTGGACTGATATTCTTTATCATTAAAAAAATATTCAGACAAAAACAAGTCGGCAACTATAAAATTGTTGGTTAGCGATTATCATCCTTGTGCCGCTCAACGCAATGTGAGCCTTTCTATTACGTCTTAAGATTTAATTTTGCTTACGTTTTATAAGAAAGCTAGTACTATTACTTGTTCTGTGTTTTTAAAATTATATTTTAAATATTGTCATAGCGGATAGTAGATACGTTAGTTATCTACAAGCGAACATGCAATAAACTTTTAGTGATATTTTTTAGCTGATAGTGAAAGCTGTGCACCTCAGAGCGGATGCAGCGTTGCCGGCTCAAGAATGCTGTTTGAAGGTTTCACTTCTTCCACTGCGTTTTAATTTGGATCAAGATACGCTTGCTTTCCTTGTTGGCTATTTCTCCAAGCTCGGATCCGACGAGAACAGTGGTAAGGCTTATTTTTTAACCAACTCCAAAAAAACCTACTCCTTTTCTATCCTTTCTCAATTCGATTGTATGTTTGTTACGCGATTACTCGGCCAATAGCCAACCATTTTGATGATTATTTTTTTAGAAATATAGAACATGATTCCGTGGTGGTGTCATATTAGTTTTATCATAATCTGTCTTGTGATGTTTGAGTTATACTTAAAAGTGCATAAATTTTTCACTAATCCTGACGACTTATCTTAAATAAGTGAAAAATATATGCATTACTAAGTGTTACTCAAAAACTACTAGTAGGATGTTTATAAAATTTATGTAGGACCACCTCGGAAATAAATATCCCTGGACAAGTCACACAAATTGAATCTAACCCCAAAATAAGCAAATTATATGCTTTTGTAAATAAATGTCGACACCTCACATCGTGATCACCATAGTTAATAGTTAACACCACAACCACGTTTGGACATAGTAAAGTCAAGGTTCACATATCTAAACATCTCCCCCTCTCTCTTAGTATTTGAATATTTTAGTTCTAAAAGGCAAATGTCAATTGACTTTTATACACTGGTTATCTCTCAATGAAACAAGTATCTCAGCATCTTCCATTGTATTAAAAGGTGTTCCCATGCCATACTAAAATTACTAACGTCTTTACTAGTTAGTCTATTGGCACACATGTCTTGTTCCAAAACATCTAGTCAGCGTTTCTTGAGTTAGTTAGTTTAACCGACATTTTTACAAATAGCATCGTTTAATTCACTCCACTTATTCGGGCTTAAATATCGTGGTGAGTTTGTGTCTGAATAAAAATGGGCTATTTAGCCTATCAAATAATACATTGAGGGACACAGCCAAAGGCCTTTTGCAGATTTCAAATATTTTTGCTAGATAGGTTACCCCGTGTTGGTCCGGCCTCCTTTGCAGAATAGACCACCTACCTTCCTGCCAGGCAGCTCGTAAAAGGCGAGCATAGGCTTACCGTCACTAACACCCTGACATCTGACTAGGTGGTCGAGTTTCGCAGCGACTCACCCGGATTGGTACCACCGCCTTACCTATTCCTACCGTCATAACGTCATGACGTGTTCCGGTTTGGAGGGTGAGTTAGCCGGTAAACTTACTTTTGCTCGAGGTCTAACATCAGGAAGTCCGTCTGCTTGTTTGCCTTCCAATATCATAAAAAAGGTATGACTCGCGATTTTCTGAAAATTCGGATGCTTGCCCCTTCTTAAAGAATACTGTCTGCACCTTTATCTTCATCTGGATTTAAGCTATTGAACCACCATGTTTCTTATCACTATGCGACCTTATTTCGCAAATAAGAAATGTGAAAACATTAAAATAGATCTTTAATACGAAACCGACATATTACTTAAATATACATTTGTGTATACAGAGGAAGACACGAAAAGTGTGAGCGGTGCGTCGGTGGATGCGGGGTCCCGCCAGAATACGCCCACACACCGGCCGCCCGTGATGAGCATCGGGCCACACCTGCGTGACCCCCCGCCCACCCCCACCTCGCTCAGCGACGCCGACGCGCTCTCCCTCGCCGACCACGGTCAGTGCTGCAGAATAACTAATACTGTTCACATTGAAAGGAATCAAACATTTGAAAGCTAAAGAAGCCGATTTTTCGCTGAGTATCGCTAGAATAAAAATAGCACCGTGACGGTTAACATGTTCGTCAACTTGCTTTCTGGCTCCGGATAATATGTTATTATTTATCGATCGTCTTTTTTTATATGGTTTGAATAGCAACCAAGTAAACAAACTTTCAAAACACTTGTTATGAAATTCACGATAAATTTGCGCAATGTAGCTAGCGGTCGCTAGCCGAGCCGAAGTGTATTTCTCAGGATATTATAAAAGCAGGGCAATTGGTGAAAGAAATCAGCGTAAAACACAAAAAGACTAAAATGTTAATACTTTTTAAATTTACATATTAATTAGTGTGTGGGTATGTTATTTCAGTATTTAAAAAAACTATCTCTCTATACCTTTACACTTGGTCTATTGCAAAAAATGTAATACCTCTGCAGTAATAATCATATACATCTGCCAAGGACTTTGAAACATATTCTTTGTGTGAACAGCCTGATTTATGTGTATTCTTTTAGTGATGCGTGACGAAGAACCGCTGCTGGAGCCGTATGAAGCCGAACGGCTAATATCCGAAAACCTGATTCAATTAGAGGAAGACTTCCAGAGACTAGGCATAGCCCAAGAGAAGCCTACTGTGAAGCCGCCTGACGCTGACGTAGTCGATGATTCTCCTATTTACTTCCGGTAGGTTATTTTTACCTATCATGGAGATCGCTTTCTTTCGTTAAAGTTTATGTTGTATTGTTTTTATTTATTTTTCCTATGGTTAAATAATAGAGCGCCACCTTATTTATTACTACTTGCACCATCTCTTTTAAAATGCAATCTAAATTAAAGTTGTAAATTGTAATAAATTCATTCACTTCACTCACTCACTAATTTTAGTTGTGCTCTTTCATGTACGATGTAAGACATTTTTTTTAATATTTAATTCAAGGTTCACAAGTGCGGTCTTATCGCTTTGAAGCATTGACATAAAAACCTAAAATGCATGTTCTCGAACAATTTCAAATTGTACAGTTTTAAAAAAATATATAACAATGCTTTGTGCCAATCAATGTGTTCGTAAGCATGATCTATGGAAACAAATAACAGTTTATTTGAAGCCAAAGTTGCCAATTTAGATTTTCATATTTAATAAATATGTATGCCCTAATCAAAGTCTCGCATTGCATTTTATTTTAGAACATTAGGGCCGACACATACGTTAGGAATTTTGTTACGGAATGCCGCTTCGCAAAAATTTCGAATGCAATAAATCCAAACAAATATTTCCGTGCGGAATTTGAGTGGATTTGTATGGGGCGCCATTTTGTTTCGGAATTTCGAAACGCTATGCCGTCAAGGTTTTTTTTACAACAGCGCTGATGATATTATCATTACCTTGCAACTTTGTCTTATCCTAATTTTTAGAAACAGCATACCTGCGTAGTAATTAAACATATTTGTTATTTTATTTTCCAGTCGAGTCGTGTTCTCTCCAGAGGTGCCAATAAGATTGGACTACGTGGGCAAACGAGTGGACCTCTCTGCTGGACCAGTGGCTGGGCTACTGATGGGTCTGGGCCAACTGAACTGTTCCGAACTCACTTTAAAACGATTAGATTATAGGTATATTATTGGTTGCTATTTTGTGTTGGAAAATGTTGTTAAATTGTAATTATATAAGATTTTAGTGTAGTGTTTGAATTGCACTCTAAATTGACTTTTTTTAACAACTTTTTTTTTGATAATATGTGGGTAGATAACAAATATAAAACACTTAATTTGACAGTTCCAACCTCAGACCCAGGAGGCTGATTATGTATCTCAGTGGCCAACTCAAAATGGGAATGTATACATCAAATAGCTGTCAAATGACGTCATTTGTGTTTGCTATCTCTATTGTATTTCTGTTGGTCACAGGAGATAGCAAATATAAAACACGTCATTTGACAGCTATTTGATGTACACTTTGAGTTGGCCACTGAGATACATAATCAGCCTCCTGGGTTTGTGGTTGGAGCTGTCAAATTAAGTGTTTTATATTTGCTATCTTCAGTGACAGTGGTATAAACTTTACCCAGTGATTATCACTTATAAGATACGCAATGAGCCCTCCGTTCATACCTGTGTAAAATATTCTTTCAAAGTTGTCTATTATAACTAAATAAATCGACATCGATGTGTATGTTTTAATACCGTGGCTTAGAGTTTAAAAAGTATTCCAAACCATTGACAGATTATTTTTGTGCTTGCAGATTAGGTCTTCTAGGTTTTGAAAAATTAGTCCAGTGGGCGTTGCACGAATGGTTGTCTGACATCAAACGTCACCAGTTGCCGGGCTTGCTCGGCGGTATCGGGCCAATGCATTCATTGTTGCAAATAAGTAAGTTTTATACTTTGTAACACTCGACGGGCAAAGGGGGTGTTATAAGTGTGAAGTGCGTGTGTATGCGTGCGTGCGAGCGTATGAGTGTGTGTTTGCTTGTACGTGTATGTGTTTGTATGTCTGATGTGATTATCTTTTGAAGAATGGACCAATATCGATTTGGTTTTTGTTTGAAAACTTATGTGATCGTGATGACTGCTGATTAGCTTTGTACCTGAGAACTATCATGATCACCTAAGTTATGAGTAGTTTTTGTCCGAGGTTATTTAAATATTTTAATTATATGATTATTTATGTTAGCTCGTGTTAATATTATGTCGCAGATACAATATAGTGAACTATATACTGGTTATAATAACTATATTATTTTTTTTATGATATTGGAGGGCAAACAAGCAGACGGATTTCCTGATGGTAAGAAATTCACGCCGCCTAGAGACACCACAGGTGGTAATGGTGCGTTGCCAACCTGAGGCCGGGATGTTAGGCCTCGAGCAAAAGTAAGTTTACCGGCTACCTTACCCTCCGAACCGGAACACGTAATGACGTTATGGCGGCAGGAATAGGTAAGGCGGTGGTACCAATCCGGGTGAGTCGTTGCGAAACTCTACCACCTAGTGTATTTCCATATATTTTTTTAATACATGTTTAACAATTGTCTAATGGTTTTCCTTGAGTGAATAAATAAACTTGGATACATGAAAAAGTGCGGTAGGTGGTCGCGGTGTGTGTGTGTGTGGTGTGTTTGTGTGTGTGTGTGTGTGCGTGCGTGTGTGTGTGTGCGTGCGTGTGTGTAAAGCGTGCGTCGTGTGCAGTCTCGGGCATCCGCGACCTGGTGTGGCTGCCGCTGGAGCAGTGGCGGCGCGACGGGCGGCTAGTGCTGGGCTTGCGCCGCGGTGCCGCCTCCTTCACCGCCCGCACCGCCGTCGCCGCGCTCGACCTCACCGCGCGTCTTTTGCACCTCATACAGGTCGGTGTCTGCGCACACTACTACTCATACTAAACTACACTCGTCCACATTTCTGGTTATTTTCTTTAGACTTGAGTTACCTACTCAATTAATACAAAAAAATATATATATAATTATCCCTGGACAAGTCACACAAATTGAATCTAACCCCAAAGTAAGCAAATTGTATGCTTGTATTATGGGTGTTAGTCAACTATACTTATACATAGAATTTAAAAATTTTTTATACATAAAATACATAAAAAAAATATTCTGGTATCTTAAATACATACCAGAATAAATTTAATAATCACTCAGACCCAGAAATGCAGACATATAAATTTTCAACACGCAAATGCCTGCCCCCCACCGGGAATCAAACCAGAGCCTCACAGTTGGTCTATGTACTTAGACGTATACGCTAGCCACTCGACTAACGAGGCGGTTAGTTTAGTTTAAAACATCAATAATTAATTATGATAAAAAATGTTAAATGCGTTTTGCTGTTGACACACATTAGCCTATTTTTAAAAAAATGCATCATCATTATACAGAACAAATTGTTCTACTTAGGCTTTAGTTTTATTTTTGTTGTGTTGTTCCTTCTCCTGAAATAACACCAATAACCCAAGATTTGGAAACTGGTAATTTATGGCGAGTAAAGTTAAATTGTATTAATAATATTATAACATTGTTTTAAGTACCTAAATTATTACATAATTAGTCCAGATGAAAAATTAAAAAAAAACTGATGTTAAATATTCGGAAATGTTTGCTAATTTATAAAGATCATACTTCGAAAACAAATTTGAAATTTTCCCCAAAACGCTTAAAAATGTCATGGTGTCAATTGTGACATCATGTTAGGGAATGCGAACTGTACACACTGACACCTGAAGAAAGAACTAATTAGAAGCAACCTCCAATCTAAAACTTTTATAAAGAAACATTTCTACAAGTCTTTTAGTTTTGAAGTTTATGTAAGTTTTTTGTGTACAATAAATGAATAAATAAAATAAAGTAGTACAAAAAGTTTTATTATAGTTTACATGAATATTTTAGTGTCCCAAAATTTTATGTTCATAAAGAAATTTCGACCTATATAAATTCTGTACAAATTCTTGTAAAGTGTATGATGCTAAAAACTCTCCAAGCACAAACAAGCTGTTTCTAGGAGAACTAAAATATAATAAGTCGGGTTTTCCTTCCTGACGCTATAACTCCAGAACGCACTAACCGATTTCCACGGTTTTACATTCGTTAGAAAGGTCTTGGGCTCTGTGAGGTTTATAGCAAACAAAATTTAGGAAAAAAATCAACAGAAACACAGGAAAACAGGGAAAAACATTTTTCATGTACAGCGCTATCTCTGATACATAGCATGTACTACAAACCAACATGGTTTTGTGTGAGTAAAATACCACCTTATAGCGAAACGGAGTTCGGCGGATCGGCTAGTCTTTTTTATAAAAAATAGTATAAATGATTATTTTGTACTATTTTACTCATGTTACTTTATAAAAAAAGTATCTTCACGCCCATATCCCCGAAGAGGTAGGCAGAGGCACAACCAGGGCACCCACGACTAGGCGAAGACACTAAGTCCCACAATATGATAGGTGGCAAGCCTATCGCCAACCGGGCACATATCCAATCCCGAGCAACTTTTTTTTATTTCAAAATTGAAAAAAAACCAATATTGTTTTTGTTGTCCAACCCGGGATTCGAACCTGGGACCTCATGCAGTCAAGTCCAACAACTGAACCGCTAGACCACAGAGGCGATACCTTACTTTATTTATATAAATAAAATAAATATATCTGGACAAGTTACAAAAATTGAATTTAACCCCCAAGTAAGCAAATTATATGCTCGTGTTATGGGTGTTAGTCAACGATTCTAATACATAGAAATACATAAATAGATACAAGAATAAATTTAGTAAACACCCATACCCGGAAGTGCAGACATCTCACAGTTATTGTGCCTATTATAAAATTGTAAAATTGTAAAAGTACTAAAATATTTGTACACCATAACGTGGTAGAATTTGTTAGCATAATTACATATTTTGTAAAAATTTTTAAAAAAATGTCCTGCAAATAAATAATTAAATTTCAACAAATATACGAGTGAGTGTAATGGTCCAGGCCACGGCGGAGACGGCGTTCGAGCTGCTGAGTCCCCCGCCGCCGCCGGCGCTGGCGGGCGCGGCGCGGCGGGAGCGCCGGCGGCGGCGGGACCCCGCGCGCCAGCCCGCCGACCTGAGGGACGGGGTCGCCACCGCCTACTCCACCGTGCGAGACGTGAGCATACACATACACCTCCTTTGTTACTCGAGTATACTGTATACAATACACATGGTACACTGGGAAACAGGACTAATTAAACTAATAATGCCTTCATGTAAATACATATTCATAATATAATAATTACTATATTTCGCTAGATCGATTTTAATTAATTTTGATATTAATATGGTTACCAGAGTTCAAACATGGTTAACTTTTTCTTCAATATCAAGTTTCAAGAAACTATAGTCGAAGTTGAAAGTTTGTATGAAAATTTATTAGCAAGTACGAGGGGCCTTCAATAATTACTTAGCCTTATCGCCCCATGGCGTTGTTGTTACAAAAGA
>NJDC01005408.1:138837-158109 GCA_002245475.1 Calephelis virginiensis
AGATCGATTTTAATTAAATTTGATATTAATATGGTTACCAGAGTTCAAACATGGTTATCTTTTTTTTCAATATCAAGTCTCAAGAAATTATAGTCGAAGTTGAAAGTTTGTATGAAAATTTATTAGCAAGTAAGCAAAGGTAAACAACTAGCTGACATAATGTTTTTGAGCTGATTATGATAAATAACCATTATCCCCTGCTTATACTCGATTGTTTATGAATCATTATCGAAGCAATCTTAAAAATCTTTAAGTTACTTCAAACAAAGAAAACGTCAGACTTCAATTAAAACTATCACATCCATAATTAATGATATTGCACCTTATTTAGTCGTAAAATCTAACTGCTGCTTATCAAATGGTACTTCCTGGTTTGATGAAACAGACTAAAGTGGTGCCTTTATTTAAATCGGGCGATACTTCTGACCCTACAAATCTGATTCGGTTTTTCGTGATCTCAGTAAACTTTTTTTTTAATTAATGCTCAATAAATGCTGAAACATTTTAACATAATCAAAGGTTGTTCAACCCTTGATGCATATGTAAAGTAATTAACAATCTTATTTGAAGTCTGGGAGAGTTAGCATGATACGTTGAGTATATTTTGTAATCTGTCTAAGGCTTTAGACTTCTTTCATCACAGTACTTTGATCAGGAAACTGTGCCATTGTGGATTTAATAACAAAGTTGTTAAAAAAAATTAAAAAGTGTGATGATCATGATTTATATGCAAGAAATAAAAACAATCTGGTGACATATAAATTTTTATCAAATAAAATAAGTAATTGTTTCACGGGTCAACGTTTCTACAAGAGGCTGCCCAGTGAAACGAAAGATCCATCCATAATAAGTTAACAAAATGTATTAGATTAAAGATATTATAAATATTATAATTTTCACGATATAATGATCTTGTCCCGGTGAGTCGGGACCGCAAGAGTGTATGTGGTGTGTGCGGACAGGGCCTGGCGGAGACGGCGGCGGCGATGCAGTGGGCGGCGCGGCGCGGGCGCGGCGGCGGCGTGTTGCGGCAGTTGCCGGGCGCGGCGTTGGCCCCGCTGGCGTTGGCCGCCGCCGGCGCCGCCGACCTGCTGGGCGGCGTGCGCGCCTCGCTCGCGCCCACCGCCGCCGCCGACCAAGCCGACAAGTGGCGCCAGCCGCACCACGGTACGCACACACACACACACAAACATTTTGCGATTTATCGCCGTACTAAAACGCGTATTTTTCATATATTATAAAAACAAGAGTTTCACAGTACTTGTTAACTATCACTATTAATACGCACAATTTCTGACATATTTTTTATAATATCCCAAAATTCAACTCGCATGCAAATGCCCATCACGTGACACGTGTTAGTTTTACCTGTTCAATTCACGCAACACGTTATTTTGGAACAATTCAAATGAAACAAACAGTAACAAGATGTACCTGTTGTGACATATTTATTAATGTTAATCCACTAAAATGTATATTACAATCCTAATAAAATTCCTTGATATTTTTATATTCACATATAAATTAATAATTATTGAAGTAATGATAAAAATTACTTAAGTTTTGGTCTCGTTAATCGAGTGGCTAGCGTACACGCTTAACTATACTGACCAACCGTGAGGCTCGGGATCGATTCCCGACGGATGCAAAATTTTGTGTGATGAACACTTAGATATCTGCATTTTCAGGTGTGAATGTTTCTTAAATTTATTATGGTATCTTTTTAAGTATTTTTCTATATATTAGAATCGTGGACACCCATAACATTAGCATATAATTTGCTTCTTTTGGGGTTAGATTCAACTTGTCCAGGAATGAAAAATGAGCATAACTTAAATTTTTCTCTAAGCAATTATTTCAAATCTCTTTTAACTCGACTTCAATGTTAGAAAATGCCAACATTGAAAATACCACTAAAATATATTTATATTCTCCATAATTTAAAGTAACCTCATTACAATAACTATTATTTTAGTGTACTAATTGAAATTTATTAGTTTATTCTAGCTTTTTGTGATGTAATATTAAAGTCTCGAATAGTAAACAAAGTGTTGATACGTAAAAGTGCTAAACAGAACTACAACAAATTCATTAAAAACAATTGTTTTTTTTTCAGAGGCCAATGAACAATGAATTGTGATTCAAGTGTTATCTGATCTCCAAAAAATGTGAAGAAGTTCAATGTGAAATCTAGTTCTTACTCCAAACAATATGAACTAAGAAACCTTCCTTGTAAGTTAGAAATCATATAGTACGGGATCCCTGGCCTAGTTTCACCATTTATAACTAACAAGCTGATTTTTCGTGAGTAGCTTCATTTTGACTAGACGCCCAACTTTTTTCCTTACAACAATTTTGGTAATGGTAGCAGGGATGAAATACGTTGCTTTGACGAATTTCAAAAATTTATTACTAACTGAATTTTTCTTCGTTAATCGTCAAGATAATTATATAAATAAACCGAGAAAATATTTACCCTACAAAATTCAAGGTTTTATCAAGGAGTCCCTCCCTCTCCAACACGTATTATTAACAAGGTCATGAAAAATAATTACTAACCATCTATTTTTTTTTCTATTAGTAAATATTTATGTATTTAACTGCCACATTTGGGCGTCTAGTCAAAATGAAGCTACTCATGAAAAATCAGCTTGTTAGTAATAAATGGTGAAACTAGGAAAGGGATCCCGTACTAATAGGCCTTGGTTTATCTTACATCTCCTATTATGTCATCCAAGAACAAAATTCTGTCAGGAACCCTCAAATTTAAATAATAATATAAAAATTGAATTTTTTTTTAAATATAAAATAAAAATTAACACTCGAAAAATTTAAAACTAAATTTAAACTCATCAAAAATCTTAATATATATATATATTTCTTGTGTTCGTGTGTTTGTCACAGAACTCCTCCTAGAGGACTGGAGCGATTTAGATGATTTTTTTCGTGTGTGTTTAAGGGGATTCGAAAATGGTTTAGATTCACAATTTGGTTGGTTAAAAATGTTTATTTTTTATTTGTAAGTAATCATTAATTTTGGAATGTTTTACTTTCGGTCCGGCAGACTGCGCTACTATCGAAACAATAATGTCCAGCGATACGAAGTTTGCTGGGTCAGCTAGTAATGATATATAGCTCAAATTTAACCAACTATATTAAAAGCAAGTTGTTTATATTAGACTCTTAATTGTATTTGATGTATGCTAATCGATTTCTATTTGTTAATAGATGACCCCTACATTTTATTTTAGATACGTTTAAGTCTGGATCTGAATTTGCATTGCGCTAAATTTATACGTCCCAGTAATCGAATATGTATAGCAAGTTTTGTCTTAGGTTGTATTACAAACGTTCCATTATATATATTTTTTAACTATAATTTTGGTTGATTACTTGGCAAGTTATATACTACCCTTCATATAATGAATCCTGTCATATTCCAAATTAAAGATATCAAGAGACATATCAAAATGTGAGCAAGGGTTCCGACTGTACTTTGTTCTTAGATTTATAGTTACTTTGAAGTTAAAAGCGAATGGGATGAACGCAACTTATTTACAGAAACTGAAAATTAGTATTTGACCGCTATTTTTTTCACGTCAAATACCTCGTTTTTGACTTTCACACCTTTGCAGGGATTTAATAAAAAAATTAGTCATAACCTTTTTATTCATAAAAAATGCTCTGAATCAAAGATTTATTTTGCAGCGTTTACCATTGTAGCTTCAGCGTCAGCGTAAACCAAGGTTTAGTTTAACATGATGAAATAGAAACAATAGAAAATAGTAAAATATTTTTACTTCATTGTGAATATATTAACGTCTTCATTTTGTAATTAATGCAAAGTATTTTATAAAAATAATTTAGACGAGATGTATCGTGACTACTATGCAGTTGATAAGTATAAAATAATACTTTAATATTTGTCAATCATCAAAAATTGTTATTTCATTTCAAATAGCATGTCACTTATGCGATTTCACTTATAGAACTCCACGATAAAAAGTAACAATGTCTTGGTTTTTAAATGAAATAATGGCTCTGGCATATCTCCGACTCCGTGAATTACTTATTCACAGATAAAGTACCACGCCCATATGTCCGGGAAGGTGGGCAGAGATACAACTTTAACAGATGGGTAACATATATGTAGATGTGATATATTTTTATACTATTAAAATTAATAAGAGTTTCAAATGCGTGTCTTTGGACTTAGTTGATTGTGTTTTGTTTTTGTTGTGTTATATAGAATATAATGGTGCTTTTTTAATTCTTTAAGTAATTACGACTTCTAGCGGCTTGCGATGTAGAGGGTAATCGATTAAAAATATTTAAAAGGCATGCAGCGAACAAGCGCACAGCCTTTTTGATGAAAAGAGATAACCGTGGCTTTTAGACACCATAGAAGTTATAGGCCAGCAACACTCACCGGACCGGAACTGGACGAAATTTTAGTTGGTTATTACCTAATCTTTTATAACTTGCGATTACACAAATTTATCTTAGCAAAGTTCCGATTAGAAAACGAAACCAATTTTATTCTTGCACAACAGTTAAAACAGGTAGTGGTAAAGTCGACCTTGAAAGTAAGTATAGCTTACTTTCACTAACACTGACATGACTTTCTATGACGACTTATGACAAATTTTGCATAATTTAAGCCCGGGTATTTAATCGGGTACCTTGATGCAAACTTACATACATTCACGTCAAGTCCCTTACGAGATAGGCAGAGTATCGAGTGCCAAATCTCACTATTCTTTGATGCAAACTTAAACTTAAGGCCCGTGAAAAAAATAAAAAAAAAGGTTTCAAGAAAATGGCTATGTTTCTGTTTACCCTCTACATATGAAATGTATATTTTTTATTTGATATTTGAATGATATTTATTTAAAAGGTGCCATGACACAAACATTTCTCTGCAAAAATAGTAATGATTAAGATGTATAATTCCTTCAACATAGATAACTTTACAATTTACTTGGGCTTCACATCTCATTCGATCTTTTGTTTCCACAAGTTTTTCAGAAAGGTATTACAGTAGACTCAGGAGCATCGCCATATGAATTTAGTTTAAATCGGGAGTCATCTCTGATTTTTTTTATTTGCCTTTCATTTTCCGCTTAAATATTAGCAAACTAGTAATTAAAGTACTAGAATAATCGATAAAACAAGTCAAGTTAAAGCCATGACTGTTTGCTTTATATTTCTCTTTTTGTTGGATCTCTAGGGGAAGGCATCTGCCCCTCTTGCCCCATCCCCCCTACCCCTTGGCGACACCCTTGTCGACTGGATATGAGCCAGCCACATCCATGCCTGCATGCTATTAATTGAAGTTTACATAGTATAATATTGTGTTATCTTTCTTAAGAATCTGTGGAAACAGCTAAGCATGGGAAGTGCTAGAAAAATAATCCTTTGTTTATTAGTCTCAGATATTAATATGATGTATAGGAATTAAGAAAGCTTGGAAATCTGTGCATTTAAACTGAGCTGGGCTCAATTATATCTTAAAATCATCACGATCAGCAACATTAGGTTGTTGTTTTTGAAAATTGTGCTGATAGTCGAAAATGTAGATTTATGGACAACCTGCAATAGTGATATTATTTTAATATTAACAAAATTGTATCATTTTGATATAAAACTATGAAACAAAAATAAAGAAAACTTTTTCAAAATTATTTTTTTTTATTATTTACAATATACTAAGATGCAAATGTCACTAGTTATGTTAAGCTTCTTCGCTTTTTTCTTCTGGGTATTTTTCAGTGAGGAAACTCTTAACTTCTCCGTATTCAACTTTGAGGTTCAGTCGTATTTTCTCATGATTCCTATATTTCTCGTATTTCTTCAGGTAAATTTTGTAGTGGGGCATTGTTTCGTAGAAGGCTGGCCACTTCTTTTTCTTCAAAATAACTCGATCATTCATCACATACTGGGTGAAGTCCAACGTTTCGTCTTTTGGTATTTCCTCTTTAGTCCGCACCACGCTGGGGCTGGCCACTACTGTGGGATAGTTCGAATTTTCTTCTTTATACTCTACTAAATGCAATTTTTTTTCTTCTGCCAGCTGCTGATGTGTCCTCTGTAACGTGAATAATTATTTTAATTCGAGCAATTGCAAAAAAAAAAATTTTTAGATAGATTTTGGACTTGTACCCTTCATCTCTTGCTGACGATGCTTTTTTAATTTAACTACTTTACCAAGGATTCAAATAATGAAAAGAAAGTTTTAATTCCTGATCGATTATCAGCCAATTTCAATAATCTATCTACAGATAAGAATAGGCCTATAAAGAGTTTTACTGCTAAGACTTATCTATTAATTATTCAAAAATAACAGCGGTAGCCTGGTTACTGATCTAAAGTAGTGTCTTAGATTATTTATATTGGCCGTTAGTCGATACAATGTTTTTATTCTAAAAATATATAAAAATTACCATATTTTGTGAGCGGTTATAATTAAACAGTAACAGTGTTTTAGCCAATCAGTTTTGCATCTTCAGAGTTTATGAGTAAAAAGGAAAAATTATCTCTAGGTGTTTATAAATTCTGAAATTATTATTTTTTTCACTATGGAAAGCTGTTTGATCGAGAATTATCTCAAGTTACGTTTCATCGAAATCGATTGAAATATCAAGTTACGGACGATGGCATGACTCTTTGTTTTAAAATAAGTGAATTTTATCACTGACGCTTTTTTCCATCCCAAAAATACGTGTATTTATACGCAAATATAAAAAATATTAATTTTATTTGCAATTTAAAAAAAAGTAAGTATCTCTAAGCTCGTATCCCCAAAGAGGTAGGCAGAGGTACGACTAGGATAACTACGATTAGCCAAAGGTACTGCTTATTCCCAGAATGTGATATCTGGCAAGCCTATCGCCAACTGCATACTTATTCAATCCCAAGTAACGCTGTTTTAGAAATTAAACAAACTTATTTTGGGTTGTCCAACCCAGGATTCAAACCAGGCACAAATCGTAACTACTCGACAACGGAAGTGAGCAATAATTTAAAAAAAAATGTTTCCGAATCTGTACAACATTAATGTAAAATATTTATTATTTTGTAAACTCACCTGTTGAAGTAAACCTATGAAGAAAGCTTTTACAATATGCTGCAAATTGTTGGACCCTTCAAGCTTAGCCCTTATGTCCTTGATCCCTATGGCCTGGCATATCTCTTTTATAGCCCTGTGACAAACTAGACCGTAACCTTCGTTCTTCTTTTGAACATAAATTTTTGTCTTTCCAAATGCAGTAAAAAAATCGTGGAAAACTGAAAAACAAAAAAAATGTAATCGTAAATGAGCTGTATTACGAGATAAGTCAGCAAACGAGCTCACGGTTCTCTTGCTGGTAAGAGATACTCGTGGTCTAATTTTAAACCGTGCCTAAACCGTGGTCATAAATTTTCTGTAAAAAAGCGGTTGTCTGTAAAGTCGGTTTACTGACGATAGTTGAACGTGACAACGTCATACGAACGGAGGCCGATTGTGCCTCTTTGTCGCTCGTTCCGCGCTCTCGCTTGCACTTCAAGCCTTAATTGGCACGCCTCAGACCGAGGTAACGCCGCATGAGTCATGTTTTTTGGTGCGTGCAGCCGGCTCCATTGAATTATAAGGTGTGCGTTACCCCAGCAAGAAAGTAGCACCTAGAGTGATATGAGTGGGACAAATCATTAGTGCTCGATGTGCTGTAAATGTGCGCCGAATAAAAAAATTGTGCTTGTCGTTTTGGAAATAAACGGAAAAAACACCTCCTGCTGTTTTATTTTTACAAATTTTATTTTTAGCGCACAAATTTGCACAAATATAAGGTTTCTGCTCATGTGCAATTTTTAACTCTCCGATGATTAGTTTAGATTTTTCTTGCTGGAGCAACGTTACCCCAGCAGGAAGTGTTTTTTCAAAAAAAATAATAGAAGAAGGCGTTACTTTGCGGAAATCCATACTTAAGGGTTTTTGTCAGTTTATTTCCAAAACGACAACGTGCACAATTTTTTTATTCGGCGCACAGCACATCGAGCACTAATTATTTGTCCCACTCATATCACTCTAGGTGCTACTTTCTTGCTGGGGTAACGCACACAATTATAAGACGTTGTCACGTCAAAAAGAATTATGATCTAAGGTTACTGCGAAGGTGTCTCTGTTACGCTTTCCCGTCTAAACCGCTGGACCAATTTCAATGACTTTTCATATGTATACAGTTAAAGATCCGACTTCAAACACAGGCTATTTGTTTTTCAAAAATCCAACCCTTAAACAAATATAATAAGGGGTAATAGTTTGTATAGAAAACTATTCCATGCTGACCAAGTCAGGAGTAAGTAGGTAACATTATTTCCTTTTTTATTCAAGAAGAATGCTGTTTTATTGATTGCCCAATTTCTGAATAGGTTTCAGGGTGGCTATGATCAGATTGGCAATGTATTTACCATTTTCAGTGTTAAATGGTAGTAAAAAGCATATAGGCAACCTGCCTGGTTGCCGAGGACTTTCTTTTGCGGATTCTTATTTTAGAGATGGTAACAGTAGACAGGATAAAAGTTCTTTTTTCTTTAAAATTGTAATTTAATTGTAGATTGTGTGGTTTTATGAAACCGCAGTAAAAGTGAAACTTGATCTATAAACTATAGACGCCGCCAAATTGGCCGCGGCTGCTCTGACGAGCGCCTTTCAATTTAACCCTACTACGCGGCTGACCGTCAAGCGACATGCGACACACAGACCGAACAATTTGAGAATAAATAAATATGAAATAACTGGTTTGGTTGAAATATTAAAATATATATAAATATTTCATTTGAATAAATATTAAATTAAATATTTACACACAACAATATGGCCGAATATGTTTGTGGACTTAAATATCTTTGTAACAACTTCCCAACACCCTTAATCCTCAAATTAATGTTTTGTCAAAAGTAACGTAGATTTCTTACCACCAGTAAACCCGTCGTTTGTTTACCTTTATTAATATAAAAAAAACAACTGGTACCTGTGTGTCCGTTGTATATTTCAAAGTGCATAAGTTTCTTCCCCGCTCTGTTTTTTGCCTTCCGTAACGCCGCCGGTGCTTCTTTCGACTTGCCGAGTCCAAAACCTGCCAGACCTTGTCCATTGCCAGTAACCACCTGGAATCAAATCAAATATTATTCATAAAAACCTGTAGGTTTCTACTACCAAACCCGCACCAACACAGGGAGAATTGTACAGATGTACTGTACAATTCTCCCTGTGTTGGTGCGGGTCCGCTGAGTAGAAAAGACCATCTACCATGCAGGATGTAAGAGGGGACCACTGGTTAAAATATAGATCATTACCAACATGGCCAATAGTGGTAGATCGCTGTAAAGCAAACTTTCCTGGGGGATAATGACAGTGTCATGTTTCGGTCCGAAGGGTAGAGTAGCCGATAGTTGCACAGTAGGCCTCACATCCCGGCCACAAGACAGGGAGGTATCTACAGCATCTAGGGTGTCTATAGGTGCAGTAAGAGAGGCGGGTTTGTTCGCTATCGTCTTGTACAAAAAAATCTAAATTGACATTATACATTTTAATTTAAAATTATTGTTAGAGAGAATAATATCGATAGGCTACGGAAACCTTAAAATAATTATCTCGCAATTCGCATATTACAAAAAGTTTTCAAGTTTACAAAAAAGTTTAGTTTTGATCAGATTTCCGTGGGAACAAATCAAAAGTAGATATTTAATTTTGCTAATTATTGAAACCTGTATTCCATCAAAACTGATAAAGTAGATAGCCTCTGCGCGTTTGGCATTGAGTTCGTTCCCGGGTGGGGCAACTCAAAAATATCTATTTTCATTTTTATAATACAAATAATTTTGCTCTTTTGGTTAGGTTTGAAACCTATCACATGATTGAACTACGTAGTATTCTTGTGGGGTGTTATACCTCTGCCTAACACTTCGGGGAAACGGGCGTGAAAATACTTACTTTATGATGTAGTTTTAAAATACAGACTATCTCAATTACACTAACCCTTGTAGGGTACCTAATCTAAACATTGCGGCTGATTAAGGAAGTTAAGTGAGCACCCTTGAATAACCAGACAGTAATTTTATCCTTACCATGGCCTGATAGTTTCTTGTACGTCCAAGAGATCCTTTCATTATAAGCAGTGATCGGAGCTGTAGAACTTTGGTATCAAAGCCAGTAAATTCATCTACAAACAGCAAACACAATGTTTTGTTTTATTTAGTATCAATTATCGAAGCTTTTGCAAATTTTGACACACACATCTTCATGCCATCTCCCTTATGTGGTAGGTCGAGAGTGCCAAGTGTCTCAAGTGTCTTGCATTGATCATTGAAGATCCTGGTGTTGTTTATTTTTTAAACATTGTAATACAAAATAATAGTTGGATTTTTTGATGTTAAGGAAACGTTTTAGGCCCACATACGGTAATTTAACCATCAAGGCAAACTAAGAATCATATTGACTAGCTATGCCGCCCTCCGAACAATAACCTCGTAACATCAAGCACTGACGTTATGGAGGCAGGTATAAGCAAACCGATGGTATCAATTGGGCAGTCTCATCACAGTGTTATACCATCTAGCCATGTTCCTACTGAAAGACACATAAAAAAATTAAACCCACCCCACACACATATCTTTCGACCATTTATCAAATGTATCAATTGAAGGGTTGAGTTAGAGAATGGTTTAACTGTTTTTTTTTTTTTCAATAATTAGTTATTGGTATTCAGAAAAAAATAATCTATCTAACGCCCATTTTAAAATAACAAGAATAGTATTATATCTCGAGATATTCAGTCTTAAAACGGTTTAACTGACACAGATGTCGAAATCGCTAGTACCAAAAATATTGAATATTAATTACCTAAACCTACGTCTCAGTTCTAATATAAAAAATAGATTACATCGCCAAAAACTCTTTTAAATTTTACCAAGCAATTGAAAATAATGCTCCCAATGTTTAAAATGTTATTTGCTTCAAATCACGTATTTGTTAGTTAAACCATTCTCGAACTCAACCCTTCAATTATTGTTGCCAACCTAAAAGTTTTACAATAGAGTAGGAAGTAAAAGATAAGTAGTTGTTTCAGTAAAGCGATTTGTCAAAAGATCACTATACTATCACTTGGAAGACATTTTAGTTTATAGTAACAATAAAAAAAACTCCAATAATCACAAAGTAGCACTAACCTTCTCCAATTGGATCAGGGGGACCAATACTTCGACCTGGCATCCGAGACCCTGACCATCCTCTTTCAATAGGACTCAGTTTTATTCGGCGAAATTTAGTCATTGAATCTCTTAATTTTATTAGTTTCTCAGTTCTGTAAATGAAAACTATAATTTAATGTATAGATATAAAATGCATTTGCTATTCATAGATGAAATTCAAAGATAACTAATCCAGAGGAAAGATTAGTATTTTACAGTGTTAGTAACACATTAATGCATAAACTGCTGAACTAATGTTTAGGACCTATAGATTACTGATTGAATTATTAATTGGATATTCTATTTAAAAAGATGAAACGAATTGGATTTGGCGAAATTTGTCCCTAAGGGTGTTTTGGTGGTGGATAGTAGGTATGAGTGAAACATTGAGTAGGTATGAGCGGGAAAACACCTAAGCCAGCGGATTGGAAGATGGCCACGTCTAAGTCAACTGAATTTGCATTAAAGGAAATGGTTGACAAAGTAGGAAGAGCAATTGAAGATACACAAATAGCTTTGTGTGCCTTTCTGAATATTGAGGGTGCTTTTGATAATAGCTCAACTGATGTCATACTTCACAGTATGAAAAAACGTGGTATTGACGTAACAACAATACGTTGGATCGGAGCAATGCTGACAAATAGGGTCGCCAAGGTTTCTTTATTAGATGTGACCATCGAGGCCCGCATCACTAGAGGATGTCCGCAAGATGGAGTTCTTTCCCCACTCATGTGGTCTGTTGTAATGGACAAACTGCCACAAGAACTCAATGTTGCTCGTTTCGAAACACAAGGCTATGCAGACGACTTGATGATCTCTGTAATAGGATGTTGTCAAGCCACCCTCTCAGACTTACTGCAATCAGCCTTACGTATAGTGGAGCGGTGGTGCAGAGAAGTAGAACTTTCGGTCAACTCCGACAAAACTATTATTGTTCCTTTTACTAAGAGGCGCTCGCTCAGTGGATAAACTGAAAGAGCCCTCTTTCTTTGGAAGGACTATACATTTTTCTAAAGAAGTAAAATATCTGGGCTTAACTCTAGACCAGAAATTAACCTGGCATTCTCAAATAGATCAGGTTGTAAGGAAGGCTAAAAGTGCCATGGGAGCATGCTATAGATTACTGGAACCTAAATTGGGCCTCAAATCCAAAGCTGTTATATGGATTTATACGACCATAGTAAGACCTAGTTTGCTACGGCTGTGTAGTCTGGAACAGCAGAACGGCCCTAGTAACGTGAAAATCTACATTGTCGAACCTTCAAAGAACTGTCTACTGCATGGCCACTGGTGCGTTCCGATCATCTCCCACACAAGAGCTGGAGGCGATTCTTAACTTGCACCCTCTACATATTCATGTACAACGGGAAGCTAAACTCGCTATGCATCGAGCAATGGAGAAAGGCCAATGTAGCTGGCAATCTTCAACTCTGAGGACACTTTACAATGGACTCATTGCAAATCCTATCATGGCTGTGCCATCGGATACCATGATAATAACATACAGTTTCAAATGACTGTATGATATTACTTCAACCAGCAGAGAAGAATGGATTAACGAAGTACCAAAATCCATCAAATCAGGGGACGTCACATGTTTACTGACGGATACAGAAAAGATGGGAAAGCAGGAACAGGTGTCTACTGCATGTAAGCATGTAAGCTTCTGTCTTCACGCTACTGTATATCAGGCTGAAATATATGCTATCTTGGTGTGTGCTCAAGAAAACCTAAGCCACTCCTACTCTCATAAGCATATCATTATACTGTCGGATAGTCAGGCAGCTTTGAAAGCACTGCACCCCGTCGAGTTTAAATCCAAGCTCACTTTTGAATGTGCTCAAGTCTTAAACAAGCTTGGAGAAAACAACAAAGTAACTCTTGGATGGGTTCTTGGACACACAGGTTTGAGGAAAATGAAGCTGCAGACGAACTGGCTAGCCCCTGCCCAGACGCTCTTCCCACAGGACCTGAACCGGTATGTGGGATTACAGAAGCACTTCTAGAAGTTTACTCAAGATTTGGACCAGGGAAGAAAGCGTGTCCAACTGGCTGAAAACTGTAGGCCAACAGCACGCTAAAACACTTGTCACGGGGTTTTGCACCAAATTTACATTGATTGCAATGAACATATTACAACGAAAACAGCTCAGGATCTTACTCCGAGCGTAAACAGGACACTGCAGACTCAACAAACATTTAAACAGAATGAGCCTAGCAGAAGAACCTGATTGTAGAGCTTGCTAGGAGGCAGAGAAAACGGCAATACACATAATCTGTAAGTGCCCAGCACTTAACCAAGAAAAAAGTAGACTTCTGGGTGGGCACATAATTAACCCCCAAGATATTAAGTTGATAAGTCCCAAGTGCATTGTACAGTTCCTAGTGACTGTCGGCTTTGCGGAACTTACGTAAGCTTAATGAATAAGAGGCGTGATCACAATAGATCTGTCAAGGTTGCAGTGAACCTCGGGATTCTTTGACCCGTACTCTTTAATACTAATAATGAGTGAAACAAAGACAGCATGTCCAATCTAGGGAAAAATAAATTCTTTCAAAACTCTATGTTGTATTTATTGACTTATAGAACAAGAAACAGAAAAATATAAAAATAATTTGCACTGCATTCATTGTCAATGTCGGACGAAAATAAGTTCACCAGGTAGGCTACTGTGGAATAAAGAAATAGCAAGGTACATTGTCATTTTAAACCACAATACAACAGATTTTTGTTATTACTTATTACTAAACTGATATAGGTATTTTGGTTGTTAACTATGGTTCTGTGGTTGTTGTTTTGGAAATTTTATTACAAATGTATACATACCTTCACGCCAAATTCCTGGCGTGGTAGACAGAGAGTTGAGTAAAGTGTAGTATAAATAATATTTTTTAAACAGGCTTTTAATAGAAAAACATAGAAAAAAAAGCCTAGACAAAAAAACTGAGTATATGCTATGTAAATCAAAAACTGTTGTATGTTGCAAATAGAAGCATTTAGAAAAACTAACAGAAATAAAGTTTATGAGACTACTACTAAGAGAAATAAAGACTCTCTCTTTTTAATATTTATATACTCCTTATTATGAGCTCAAAGTAAGCATAACAAGACTTTTTTTGAGACTTCGGCCTCAAGTTCAGTACTGGGGTTCATAGACCCCTTATGTGGGTATTTATTTTTATTATATTCAAAATTCTTGCAACTATTTTAAGTTTCCCAAGTTAAACTAATCATTACACTCTAAGTAATATCTCACCTTTCTGGATCATCTGGTAACCGGTGTTGCTGAAGTAACTCTCGGCCTCTTATGACAGGAGCAGAGAGACCAGGCCACAACATGTTTACTTTTCCAACACCAATGATTTGCCCCCTATTTAAATCTCGTATCCTAATTCGTCCTGCACCTTTTCCACGACCTTTTTTTGCTCCAGCATTACTTACAGAGGTAACTGACTTCCACAACTTTTCCGCTGGTACTGTTACAATAAAAAATAATGTAAGGAACCATGTGCAAGTCTAGATTGCCCATTAAGGGTTCCATAGTAGCTAGTGCAGATTAGGGATATAAATTGAGAGCAACAACTACCAGGTAATATTTGAGTAGAGGACCAAAAATACCACTATAAATTGTCACCCATAATCTACAATATAGTATTTGTACAATAGACAAAGGTATATTTGTAGCTTTTGATTATATATCCTAAGCCTTGATGACTGCTAAAAGTTTTTATTAAGATCTATAGCAATTAGATGTTTGATTATCTTATTATAGAAGTTACAGGGACACATGCATGTTACCACTTTGGTAGTGGCGACATTTCTAATAATAAGTGTAACTTTAAGAAAAAATGTAAATAAGCTAAGAAACTCCAGAATCAGTTTGATGAAGGAAAAAATTATAATGAATATATGGGCATGTTGAATGTAAGTATTAAGGTTCCGTTTAAATTGTTTGGCTTTGGAAACCAAAAACAAGTGGTTTGTGAAATTTGTTTTACTTGATCAAAATGCTTATTGTAATGGGCTATTACATTTATACCTTGCATTCCAGGTTCACTCAACAATTTTGTTTAAAATCAATTGCAATATATAATATTAATGCTGAATCATCTAAATATAAAAATAAAAAACTCAAATAAAAAAAAATATGGATGGACCAACCCTTGAATTACAATGGGTGGATAGGTGAAATTTCAGACCTTCCCAACATGCATCCAAAATTTCATTAGAGAAGCCAAGCCATTTTGAAGAAGTTTGATAAACAAACAAAAGGACATGAAAATTCTATATTAGATGGATCTCTGCTATTGACAATTTAAGATGTAATGTTGTTAGTATTACTTTACTCATACCTAGCAATACTATGACAGGATAACCAACTGTCACAGAAAAAATCATATCATGGTGTTTGTGGTTGTAATCCTCCAAAACAAAATAGTTTTGTCTTTTTAGGGGTTTTTTTTTCATATATTTCGTTGGCATGCGAACAAATCAATCGGATTATATCATAGTACCATTAAGTGATACACAGCAGAACAATTTTTGCTGGGATAGCTAATTGTTTTACAAATAAATTAAACACATCTACATTAGACAATAAGTATCACTAATACTAATATAATAATTAGATGTATTGTATCAGACTTTTCCTATTTACCCTTTAGCGTACCTACTAAAATAAATTAAACTGCTGAATTATTGTAAAACAATTTGTGAAACTAGGTAGGTAGGTAGTGGAGTTCTGCAACAACTCGCCCCGAGTTGACGCCATTTCTTTGGTTTATCCTGTATATAATAAAAGTGCTTGCCATCGTCATGCTTCTTCCACTGTCGCATATCATACCATTTGTTGTTAGCTTGTCTTCTTATGTAAACATAAACAAGAATAAGATGTGTCTACAAGTATTACAAGTTAATAAAACAACTAATTTCTGATAATACTTACATTTATTGAAGAAACTAACACAAGTTACAGCCGATGTATTAATGTTTTTAAGGTTAAAAAATACATTTGGACATTTTGGCTTTGCAATTATATTTAGAGATTTATTATACAATGTCTTAAGTGCAAGTATTCTCGTATTCATCTTTTCTATGTAAAACTTTCTTGAATTATATTTCTGCTTTAAATTATTTTCGTTTATTTATATTTCATTGCAGCAAAAATCTTAAATCTTAGATTGAAATAACCTTTTAAAATAGAATCAAAGACTAATATTATGTCAGAACTCGGAATTAGTGTTACCAGTAACTATATGGTTCATGAAAATACAGTATTGTCACTTCCAAAATACAGTAATTTTGAAACCTCTAAATCCTCTAGTTTTAAAGTGTTTAAGAAGATTATAGTTACAGTGACCGTCGTTAAGGGCTACATCAATATCACTGTATCTCAAATTAGTCTTAGAGTTAATGTATTTTTTTCAAATAATATAGTAATTCTTTTGGCATTTTGGAAATACGTATATTGATTGCCCAACATGTTTCCTACAATAGTGTTTATTACAAGCCGTTTTCGTTTTTGAATCCCTTACGAAAAAAAGGAGCGATATAAATTTTACGTATGTGTGTGCGTATTCTTATCTGTCGCATCATAACTCTTAAACAAATAGCTGATTTCGATGCGGCTGTTTTGCTTCAAACCTGGCGTGATGGATTCCTTTAATTTTTAGTTATATTGTGATTAGAAAATTGTCAAAATTTCGGCAATGTTATTGAATCAATCTAATCTGATAACTGAGCAATAAGTTTAGACATATAATGAAAAATATTTATAATTCTAAATAAAATTAAAATGTTACACAATACATGGTACATCCTTCTAAGGACTTATGGATAAACATATTAATATTAAAATAGAACTAATTACATTACACATTTTATTTCTATTCACACATAAAGCTTAAGAAACGATAATTATTTTTTTAATCTTCTAGATGTAATCCGTTACTGTCATGGCATTCTTGCAAATGATGTCAAAAGGATAGCGCACACTTATAACGAGGCGGACCGTGTCGGGTCGGGGCGCAACTCAAAAAAAATTCTAATCATTGGACTAGAGCTTCACAAAAATTGAAATGAAGTGAAATGAAATTTATTTATTTGCGGAATGTGTTTAAAAGTTGTTACAGAATACTTATTCATACCAACATATTCAACCACATTGTGGTGTGCAAATATCTATATACATACATACATATCTTCACGCCAAGTCCTTTACGGGGTAGGCAGAGAGTATCGAGTACCAGACCTCACGATCCTGACAAACCTGTCTTACTTCCTTCACATTCATTACCCTTTTCATACAAACACGGCTGTTTCGGAGACTCTTGACACCACCCTCGGATAATATCCGATTGATCTGATCGTGAAATGTCAGTCTTGGTCTCCCCGAGTACCTACATCCATCCACATTCGTGTAGTATATCTGCTTTGTCAATCTTTCATCTGTCATTCTTTCCACATGATCGAACCAGCGGAACATGTCCTTTCGCATTTTAACACCAACACTTTCTTTCAATCCCACTCTTTCTCGGATCTTTCTCGGAGTGAGCGTTACACCACAAATTTTCCGTAGTGCTCTCATTTCGACCGCATTTATCCTATTTTTAATGCTCTTCCTGACATACCCAACTCTCGATTCTGTACAATAACGTTGGGATAAGCAAAGAAGTATGCAAAGCGAGTCAAGCTTTTTGACTCAAAACCTGGAATAGCTTACCCAACGCTCCATTCACACTATTCCCTGCACTCACTCTCCTCTCTACATCCGTGATGTACCTTCTATCTCTTCTAAAAGCACAACCAAGACATACAATTTCATTCACTTGTTCCAGCACTACATCATCAACCAAAACTCTTACATCCGTTCTGGCTACGTCTCTTTCAACCACCATTATTTTGGTTTTCATCGCATTCAAATGTAAGCCCCTTTCTTTACAATCTCTTTCCATAGCTGTGACCAGTGTTTGCAGCTCAGATGGTGTAGAGCCCAAAAGTACAGCATCATCTGCATAAAGCAGGCAGTTTACCACTTGGTCACCCATACGCATTCCCACATTTAATGATCTTAACCTTTGAAGACACTTGTCCAAATATAAGATAAACAAGCGTGCTGACAACACACAACCCTGCTTAACGCCAATATTAACATCAAACCAAGGCGATATATTGCCATCCACCCGCATGCATGCTTTACAGTCTAAATACATTGACTGCACCGCACGCAGCAGGGACCCGATTATCTCATAATCTGGCAAAATGTCCCAAAGTCTCTGACCCACAGCCAGATGCTTCTCTTCTTCCAGACCTGAAACCGCTTTGAGCCGCCCACAATGTTCCATCGGACATCCCTTGCATCCTCCTTTCAACTATTTTTCCATATACTTTTGATGCTAAACTGATCAAACTAATTGCCCTGCCACCGAGGAGATCAAAAGTATCAATACCCTTTCAAATATCTAACTTAATGCAAATATCTAACTTAATGCAAATATCTAACTTAATTATTTTTTATTTTTGTTATTTATGTATTTTAACATATAAATTCGTTTAAATATATTTACTACTAGGTTAGTACTTATTAATTTATGCAAAAATGTTAACGATCGAGTTTTACACTATCTACCATACACTACCACCTACCTACCTATTTTCGAATACTTCGCAATTAAACTGAAGCTTTTCGGGGAAGTTTCAGCTACAATGCTAAAATAAGTGTTGGAATGACTTACCGCCACCCACTCGCAATTTAGAATTAAGTGTAACAACATTTAAAAGAATTCGACAACCGACCTCCGCTTCGAGCAGACGTCTGCAACTACAACGTTTCTCAGCCTTTGTTAAGGCTGTTGTATTTGCCTCTGCCGAAGTGTGTCTTTTGTACTTACGTATAGGCACCGATTAAAGACGAAAGTTTTATTTTATATTCACATACTATCTAAAGCCAAAAAAGTCTGCCCTCCTTCTTCATCAAATCAAGTTCCTGCCGTTCGCGGGTTGCAGCCGCTGTGCAAGTCGCTTGACGCAAGATCGCCGAAAAG